>JASJOG010000279.1:0-282500 GCA_030142905.1 Heliopora coerulea | reverse complement strand
ACCCTAGGGAATTTGTGTTCATTACACACCTTTGGCTGTGAGGAGGTATCAAAAGTGAAAGACTTGTATACCTTACTCGCTATTTATCCATAGAAAACGCATTTTGAATGGAAGATGAGGGATATTATTTCGTTATTTTGATATTTTCCCTGGATGTTTTGCCCGCTGTACAAATTCTATTGTCCCACTTTTGCCTCTCTCTGACTAGGATTCCCGGCATCTCCACTGGACTGCGTTGGGTCCAAAGAAGTCTTAACCTGTTCAAATTTAGGTCCACGTTGAAAAGGATTTTGAAAAGGCTTAAGAAGCCCTGACACTTGCGGATTTTGTAAAGAGTACGTAACGGTTTACGAGCATTCTTTTCGATGGAGACCTGAAAATCGTAGCATATAAGATCAAAATATTGAACTTTTTATGTAATATTTCATAAACGAGTGGGAGTGTTTTACCAGAGGTCACAGACACGTTAAAACAATGAAAATCACGAGGCCGTGAATCGAGTGATTTTCTTTGTTCTCGAGTGTTTGTAAAACATGAGAGGATAATGAAAATCACGAGGCCGTAGGTCAAGTGATTTTTGTTTTTCTCGAATGTTTTACAAACGCTAGAGAGCATTGAAAATCACGAGGCGGTAGGCCGAGTGTTTTTTATTGTTCTCGAGTGTTTGTAACCCCTGGTAAAACACGAAACACAAGTTTATGAACTAACTTCTCAATCGTCTATTTATAATTTATCGTGAATTTATAATTAAGAAACGGGATAATAACCGGTTCTAAGTAAGAGCCGTTTATTATCTGATTTCTTAATTATGAATTCAATTTACGCAACCTTTACTGGGTTTCAAAACACATGCACATGACCAAATATGTTCGTCTGATTGGTTAATTAGGTCATGAATTATTAATGAGATTGAGAATATAATTTTCTTTGGTGTAGAACTTGGTCCTGTCTTCAAGAGAGTAAGCCTTTTGCTTGAAAAATTCCTTAAGGTAAGGAGAGGGTTTCTATTTTCAAGATGGCTATTCCAAGCAAGTCGTGTAAGACTCGGTGTTTCACCAAGAAACCCCAGACTTTTGACTCATTTTAAGAAACTTTCGTTCTTGAGAGTTAGAAAGTTGATCCCTGCTGGGCGATCTGGTAGAGTTGATGAAATGCTGAAGGACCTTGAGGGGCGTTTTGATAGGCAAGCGTAATTTGAGTAATTATCTGAAATATGTTTTCCGAAACAGATTCTTGATAGCCTGGACAAACTGAAGATGAGTCATGTTGAAATCTCGCACTTGAAGTCTGCCAAGATGGCAAACAATCTGGGTAAGAAGTTTCATATTAACCTTTTCTTTGGTTTTGATCATGTCCACTTCTGACAGTCGCTTTATTTGGAGTGATAATAAGGAATATCATTAGGTTAACTGTTAAGTTGATAATTTTAGGAGAAGGAAAATCTTGAGTGTCTACATATTTTCTTAGACCCAACCGGGACCTGTTGCGAAAAATGCAACATTGGGCCATCCGGCTGGGAATGGAACCCGCGACCTCGCGAATCTAGTGCGATGCTTTGCCGAATGAGGTACGAAGACTCTCGGCAACGGCCTCCGTAGCTTAGTTGGCAGAGCACTGCACTGGAAGAGAAAACGAATTGTCAGACATTTTAAGAAATATATTTTGAACCTGTTCAAGGATGAAAATTGACCATTCGTTATGACGAAACCTAAGGCGAAATGTTCAAAAGGAACAAATGGGGAGACGAAATATTTATAGTTTATCGAAAAAGTTAGCGTTGATGAGCTCATTTGTGTCCCACCTGGATATTTCCAATGACATATTTTCGATGGCAGTTTAATATTATTCTGCAACTATCATTTCTTGATTGGTGTGCTCATTTAGTTATAAGCTGTGTTTATTAATAACGTTGTCTATATACAGGTTTTTCGGTTTTGTATAAATCCATCCATTCGATATTTTTTGTTATATGCCTTCCCAAGTAATTTGAAAATTCTTTACTTGCAGTCCGACTTGGAAAAGCGGCCTTGGGCAACCCCCAAGAATGTATTGGAATTTTGGATGAAACGTTGAAACGAAGAAAAGATTTACTGAACGACACAGATTCTCTTTAATCGCATTGCTTTTAAAAGGATTATTTAATAACTCTTTGGTAAGATTGTCCCTTTACA
Source organism: Heliopora coerulea (assembly GCA_030142905.1). Taxonomy (NCBI): domain Eukaryota; kingdom Metazoa; phylum Cnidaria; class Anthozoa; order Scleralcyonacea; family Helioporidae; genus Heliopora; species Heliopora coerulea. The sequence continues at coordinate 280,329 of JASJOG010000279.1, read as the reverse complement.
TTACCTTCACATACCGTTTATAATAATGAGTAAACTACTGTTGAAACATCTGTTAACGCAACTGTAGTTAATGGGTGACCGACATACTATCTGTCTTTTCATTCTTCATTAGATTACATGAGAACAAAATGTATTATTCGGTTTTCTTGTCTTCGAAATGGAAACCTAGGTGAGATGCCAGTCCTGTTGATCTTGAAAGCGACAGTTATTTCACGGAAAATGTTTAAGAAACTTATGTCAGCTCATGAGGTTGAGAAAACCTGCGTATAGATCTTAGTTTTATTCTGAAATATTCCGTATTTGTTACCCTGAGGATGTTTCTGAAAATCTTGGTCAAGTTGATCGAAAACTTCTACAGACCGCAACAAAGAATTCATGGCACCTATACGTATCAGCTCTGTGATTCTTTACTTAAATTTTACACCGCTATTATCCGAATTAGCTCCGATTCCCATAGGGGCTACCAGATCCGGATACGAACATCGGGTAGTACCCGATATCCGGTAAAATTCTACAGGATATATATACCCTTTGCACCCTTTATTCGGAAATTACATACGATAATAAATTTATTTAATAGATAATTACTGAGGCACGCGGCATTATTAATTATAATACATTATGTTTTCTTTGCATTATATCGGCGAGTGTAACGAGCAATATTTCACAACTCGACTTGCATAATTTTGCTCTCTTCATTCGTTGATATAATGCCGAGTGAAAACAATAGATTTTGATGCGGGTCAGTAATTATAACTGAGATGTTGACTTGAGAATGAGTTGTTGGTGATTTTACCATATCACGTGATGCACAGTTACCGGAAACTTTTTTGAACATGTTTTTTGAAAAATGGGTCATATATCAAAGGTGAATCTGAACGGTGAAAGTCGACGTGGTAGTCGTGTGCAAATAAATCATAGTTGGTGCCAGGAATTCCCCGATGCTGAGACTAAGGTACCTGTGATGCGGGCTAAAGCAGTGGGACTAGAACCACGGTCGGCACCAGAACGTAACCACTGAGACCAGGTATCAGTGTAGAGACTGGGACTGAAAAAATTAAGTATTTTATTTACCCGATATCTTCTCACCTAAGAGTGAGGACAATCTTAAAATGTCAATGGTCCTAATATTCAAAATTATCCTGAATGTTATGATTAGAGTTAGGATTAGAGTTAAGGTTAGGGTTAGGGTGGTGTTAGGATTCGGGTTAAGGTTAAGATCATAACCCTAACTCTAATCCTAATCCTGACAGTTGACGAGTTACTCCTAGTAACATTTTAACTTAAACCCCAACGATTTTTTCCAAAACTTTATCAGATACAGTAAGTAAAGTATTTAATTTCCCTGTCTCAGTCTCCACACGGTCACCTGGTCTCTCTGGTTACGTTCTAGTGCCGGCCTGAAACCACAGTCCTTTGATACTTTCCGGATTTTAAGGTCGAAAATATCACGTTATTTTCAGCAAGAAATAATTGCAACAACTGACTAGAAACAGCATTTATTCCTAGGTAGAAAGAATCGGCATATGAGCAGTTTAGCGGACGCACCTGGCCGCTGACCTTTTTAGTCGGCTCAACAACAAATATAATTAGTTTTCCGCCGGAAATTTAAATGCAGCCGTGACCACGATCAAACATGACATCAGCTTAGTGTATAAAGATATCATTCAATTCACAAAAAATAGAAACTGTACTCTGCTACCAATACTAACTCTAATAGTAACCCTAACCCTAACTATATACATGTCGTTATAATATTTTTAGCAAACCCATTTTTCCTTGCGTTGTGTCTCTTAAAATTTTTCCTCCAAATATCACTTTACTCGACCATTGAGCCAGCAATATACTGGTCAGCATTTAGGTGCGTCCGCTAAACTGCCCTCTAGCCGCAGAATCTAATATCTTTCTGGGCTTGACTCATAATAAGTACTCGTAACACAAAATACAAATGTATAATCATCAGTGACAATTCCCCGGCGAATCGTCAATTTTCCCCGATCGGGGGCTAAGGTTTTTTCGGATCCGGGGCTGTAGCCCCTCTGGCGCCGCCCCTGAATGAAACCTAGGAAGTCAATAGTATTGTGATTTGAAAGTCATTGGTACTAAACGGTAAATTAAATGGCGAAACGTGTTCTACCCCGTTTTGACAGGAAGAAAATGCTTCTAAACTAAGGAATTACCATAGATTATTCGATCTGTTAAACTTCGAATTTTTAAGTTTGTCCTCCAAATAGGCTCTTCAAACGTCACTTGCGAAGGGTCCGTTCACCCTAATATGTTTAATATCCCCATTCCTTCGCTATTTTCGCCAGGATTAATGCCTGTAACAAGTGAAACATCGGACCGATGTTTTTAAGTACGGACCGAGACAAGCGCAGCGAGTTGAGGTCCGTGCTGAAACAGAGGTTCGATATTTAGCGTAATATATCGCACACGTGTTTCATCAGATATCCAAACACCAAGAAGTGAGTTGAAAAACAAGGCGATAGCCGAGTTTTTTAACCAACGTCGAAGAGCTTGGATATCTGATGAAACACGTCTTTCGAGTGTATGATATTAGATCTCAAACGGATCCGTATTTAAAGTGAAAATCGGGTTTAAATTTGACGAAATTCTCTGCTAATTAAGATCAGATATCCGGACTACGTCTCGGTACTGATTTTCCTTGTGGTTTACTCATGGATTATTAATGAGTTTGAGATGTAATATTTCATAAACGAGTTTGAGTGTTTTACCAGGGGTTACAAACACGAGAGAACAATGAAAATCACGAGGCCGTGAACCGAGTGATTTTGATTGTTGTTGGGTGTTTATAAAACATGAGAGGATAACGAAGTAATGAGCTTATGAAATAACTTCTCAATCTTCTATTTTGAATTTATAATTAAGAAATGTGGTCATAAACGGTTCTAAGTTAGAGCCGTTTATTATCTGATTTCTTAATTATGAATTCAGTTTACGCGACCTTTACCGAGTTTCAAAACACACGCACATGACCAAATATTTTCGTCTGGTTGGTTAATTAGGTCATGAATTATTAATGAGTTTGAGATTAGTACAGACCAAACAAACGATGTCAATAAGTAGTTTATTATTTGGCTGTTCTGAAGTATAACTAACAATTGCAAAGGTACAAAATTTTAAATAAACACTTGCAATTCTGTCGTCATTGCATATAAAATTTCTTCACCAACTTTACCCTACATTGTTACTTTTCCTTTTCTTATTGTTCTTAATACATTTTCATTTGATATATTGTGAAACATTTTAATCATTGTTCGACTCAAGCAAGGCTTTTTTAAATCCACCCCACCCCCCCGAGCGGACAATATGGAATTATGCGACCGCTTACGAACCAATCAGATTGCAAGATTACTGTAATCGGACCGCTGGCTGCCACAACCATATACTAAATGGATATATTGTTATGTGGATAAGACGTTATTGAGGCTAGAATCCACTCAGGAGTGAACCCATCCTCTGTAAAGGAAATAACTAGGTTATAGTTATCGTCAAGTTATCGCTATGGTACTTTTAGTCATATAAATATTTAATGCGTGACATTGATCTACTATTTTTGTTTTTGTTTTTTTGTTTTTGTTTTTTTGAAATAGAAAAAGGTTCTCATGTTCTTTACGGTGTATGTGCCTGTAACCCGCTGGTCAGCAACCCCAACTGGTTTAGAGGAACTGAAGTCTTTCATCAGACTGACATTGATACTAAAATGGTCACGAAGCTGCCGAAACGAGGGACCTTAAGATTTAAGACGTCAACTTCAACGACGGAGACCTTCAAAATATCGGCATTTAAAGGTACCACGCTTTATTGACCACCGTCTTTGATACGTATGGCTTGTTTTGTGACTCCTAAAACTCTCCAGTTCTTCTAAAACGACTGTAGGCTTGGGTTAAGTTCAATCTTAAGTAGTAGCTTTTTTCACTCCTCGAGCTGACGTGCTGAAAATGGTCAGTAAGGGTGACGTTGTATGCAGAACGATGACGGTGTTGAGAATGCACTGGAGAAGAAAAATTATTCATCCTCTTCGTTTTGTATGAAGAATTCTTTTGTTTAAAGGACGTCGTGATTGAAGTTGACGTCGTAGATCTTAAAGTCTCTACTAAAGGCTGGTTTCCACTGAGGAAAATTTTCCACAGGAAAGGAACGGGCGAGAAGCTTTCCATGGTCTTGTGAACTCTCGGACGGAACTAATGACTTTAAGACAAAGAAAACTTTCCTGTCCGTTCCTTTCCTGAGGAAAGTTTTCCTGAGTGTAAACCAGCCTTCAAGGGCCGATTACATGGGAAAATTTCAGCTTCGCAGATCGGGTTTGAAAAAAGTCTCGATTACATGAAATATTTCAGCCCTGGCTGAAACTGAAATCGAAAGTGAACCCACACAGGAATTTGTCGGTTGCCGTTGTTGTTTTTAGTAATTTCCATTCTCCCACGTGTCTCAATCGTCTTTTCAGCCCGGGCTGAAATTTTTTCACGCCATTACATGGCATTGCTCAGCCCAGTTAGCTAAAACCGGGCTGAAACGTTCTTCATGTAACTGTGACCTCCGTTTTTTAAGTATTTTGTCGGAAGGCCGAGCTGAAATCTTAGTCCGGTTAACCGGGCTGGAATTCTCTATGTAATCAGCCCCTTACTATCTTATTCTTATAAATTTTCGCGATTTCAAAAAAATAGCGAAATATAATACTTGCTAAAAATAGAATGTGCGAAAATTAAAATCGCAAGATTTAATACTGTGTGATATTAACAAAACAATACAAGATTTACAGTTGCTGTATTAAAGTCACGTGGTTGGCTGATTTGGAATTGAATGGGCGGACCCAAATGTTTTTGGAAATTAATTTTAGGGAAACATTCATGTCTATTAACGAAATATACTTGCTTTATTCAAATTAGAGACGTTTGAAAAATAGGAATGTAACTGGTCTTTATGAGTCTGCGGTATTTAAGAAATGACGAAATCGCGAAATTAAATACAGTTTGGTTCTTTTTTTCCCCAAAGATCGCGAAATTAAATACTCGCGAAAATTACTAAGAATAAGGTAGATGAGAACTGACGTTTCGAGCGGGGAGCCATCTTTCAGCGGACTGATGTTGATACCATAAACTAAATGGTTTGAACCAGGAAAAATTCAGCCCTTGTTGGTTGAAGGTGACCTATCCTGAGGCCGTTGAGACGTCAGTCATCAACATTCTTTCACGACTACACTAACCTGGTCGATCAACCTTCAGCAACACGATATTGATACCAGTGAGGTCTGGGAACTGTTGAAACCTACTAGATGAGAAACGGACGTTTCGAGCCAAGGTCCCTCTTTCACTTCGATTGAGGGTATTCGCTCACAACGTCTTCGTCTCTTCCCTTAAGTTTCGCTCGTACGCTTACTCTTTAGCCGTGGCCAAATCTGCAACATGTTTACATACCGCGATAATATTTATCATCAAACGCGTAGCAATAGGCGTAAGCTACTTCTTGACAAACCTAACAGATCTTTTATGAAAAAATCATTTTCGTACCGAGGAGCTTATGTCTGGAATACATTACCTAACGAAATTTTAGATATTCATGAGCAACTGTCTGCATATTCTTTCAAAGCAGTCCTTACTAAACACCTACGTCGATCAAAAGACTGCTAATATTGCTGTAATGATACTGATTTTGTAAATATTCTTTCTTTTTTTAAACAACCCCTTTAAAAGCAGCAATCAAGCTGAAGGGTTATTGTTTGTAAATAAGATTTTTAATAATGCAACATCACGATTCAACATCGTTCAACATTGTTGAATGTAACATGTTGAACTCGTTTGGTCATCATGTTGGATCATGTTGTATGATGTTGAACGAAGTTTAACTTCCATCAAACATGTGATGCATCATCAGTCGACATTTCTTTTGTTCTCATGTATGAACAACAAAGTTCCATTCGTGTGACTGCGCACTTCAACGTTGTTGCATTCGCGCACGCGCAGCAAGTCATCTGTCAGGCACGTGCAACGGGTAGTTTTGCCTAAAATTCGGGATCATTATTTGTCTCAGACCTCTAATCTCCTCAGTTCGAGTCTGCAGCACACAACATGTTGCATTCGTTTGGCCACGCAGTCCAACATCATCCAGCAAAGTTGAATTCAACAATATTGAATGTTGCATTCGTTTGGCCAAGGCTTGAATATTTTCCACATCGTTCAACACTGCTGACATAGCACTCTTTTATATCATCGCTCTGCAATTGATACCTTTCGCTGTCGATGAACAAATCACCGCTTGAAAGAAATTACCGAACCACCGACATAGCTTTGATTGGTCGGTTTCGTCTTACCGGTCGTCGGATCTCTCAGATCCGAGCGAGGATTTTTAACTTTGGCGCGAAGACATGGAACGATAACGCTTCCGAACGCCTTAATTTGTAGGTTTACTGTTTTTCAGAGGTATCAACTGAGATGTTCGTGCGAAGGGAATATTTTTTTAATGATATTACCCGTGAGCCAGAACTAACCTAGACAAACGCACGTTTACCCAAGCACCCCGGATCTGCCTGGTTATATTAACACAAATCGTCTTTTTAACATCCTGTGGAGTAAACTGTGATGATAATCTTCACGTCAGCTAATAGCAGAGAAGCTTGTGCCCTGATGTTGGGTGGCACATCATTTACATGAAATGAACCCAAAGAAGGCGGAGAAATGTCAACGTGATGAGCAGGAAATACACGTAAGCCAAGGTACGGCCCAGGTGTTTACATTATTACTTCAACTTGTAGTTTATTTAGAACATGATCCGAGTTCAGCTACATCAAGCCAAAAGAAACATAACCTAAACTCGATTACGAAAAGCCTTCGAGTGAATTCAAAACAAATTGTATGCGAGAAGGTATCGATCGATAACCCTTCTTCCGAGCTCCGTCATAAAAATATTGCAAGTTTGCTGTTTTTCAGTAGATTAAATTGACCAACTTATACGGCTGTAAATCATTACTTAAGAATGTTAGCCATTGACGAGCGTTAGCCTCGATGAACCCAAATTTACCCAAGTTCTTGGCTTATACCAGGTCACGCAAACACCTGTGTTCACTTTAAGAACCTATTGAATATAGCGTGCTAACAATCGTCACGTCTGACCAATAGCAGGAAAGCATTTCCCCTCGAGCCGGGTGGCACATTTACATGAGAAGAGCCCAACGAAGGCGGAGAAATGATATGCTGTTGGTCGGCAAATACAGTTAGCCATGTTACGGTCCAGATGCCGTCATTTTCGTCTTGTCACTGCCTTGTCGTGTAGCTACAACATGGTGTAACTTCAGCTTCTTTACTCCAGCAGGTAAAGATGGAACTCGAGTCCAATAAGTCTACGAGCGAATTGAAATCAAAAAAATTCTGGGCGAGTATATTGGGCGAACTTCTTGGGACAACTTTTCTTGTTTATATCGTGTCGTCGATGTCGAGTGTATGTGCTTCTGACAGATCAAGTTGCAATAATCTTCAAATTGCACTTGCCTATGGCCTCGGCGTTGCTACGTTAGTTCCCTGGACTGAAGGCTTGTTGAATCCCGCTCTTACTGTGGTATTTACTTTCACAGGCCGAATTTCGTTCGTTAAAGGAATTCTATTCATCGTTATGGAAATAAGTGGAGGTAATGTATAAACATACCGGCTCAAAGTTTTAGCTAACTTTGTAAATTCTCAGCGCAGTTACTCGAAATAGCTCTGTTTCTCCAATGTGCAATTGAAAATTCGGCATCTATAGTGTTTCAGCATGGATTTCGATTTAGGAGTTCATAAAATTCTCATTTTCTGTATTTTCTACCGCTAATATCCAGAGTAATTACTGTGTAGTCAATCCGATAAGAGTATAAATAACACAAAAGGTTATCTTTCGAATCTCATCTCGAGATCATAGGGAACGTTTTGTTAAATGATCACTTGATAAGTTTATTTGAAACTGCTGGAACTGAGCGTTTTCGGTTTTTTAACGGGGATATATGGCTTCTTGTTAGTCGTTACGCACATGTAAAATCTCTTGAACTATTTTCGTTTACTTCAATCCGCTTCAACAATGCCTTGTGTTCGCGTTATTAGCGTCAGACAAGCCACACTCGTTAATTTGACAAAAATAATTTATGATAAAGACGGCCTTTCTTGAATTCATCGCTTGAGTTGAAAGCGTGGAAGCAAAACTGTTCTACGAATTGCTTGTGTATAGTGTGATCAATGATCGGCATCATTTAGCCCGGCTCATCTCCGAAATATCTCACACCTTGAAATTAGCGATCCGGGCATGAGTACGTCTTAAACATCTTGACCAATAACAATTTTTTTTATTTTCAAATGCAAACACGAACTCCTTAGCAAAATAGTGGTCCCTGTCAAAAGCAGCAAACAAAAAATGTAGACAAGGAAGTGACAACGGGTTCCGTTCAAAGATATAGCTTGCTAGCCACTTCACTGGGAAAGTGAGATGGCCTTTTTCTTACACGGTGGGAGAGTTAAGTGCCGTCTTTTACTTTTTATGTCCACACCAATTCAGAATAATTGAGGTACAGGAGCTCGAAACTCTACTAATAATGATAGCGTTTGGTTCTACCTTTGAAACGGAACACTATTATTTTTTCATTCAAGTTGTTTTCCCATTGCCTAGTGTGAAATCGGCACGACGAAACTGTTATTGAATGTCCTCGCTGTGCGATGGGAAAAAGTTTAATCTGCAATGTGTTCTTTGCCAAAGGATTAAAAATAAGCGATTCCACATGTTTTTTTGTAGGACATATCGAAGGCTTTTTTGTAAGTCAAGAAACGTTTCTCGCCAAATAAGACACAACGTCCTTTCAGTGGAAACGTGCTTGTCTTCTCTGGAGCTAGGATGGCGTGAAAAATATTTGGGGGAATAAAGATTATTCAGTTTCTTTTTTTCAAATTTTAAGAAAATCTCATTTTAAAGCCCTGTTGTCTTCGCAGCCCGCTTCGTGTTTTCCTATACTTCTTAATGTTGAGTTGACTTCACTCATTTCTGTAAACACGATGCTTGCCTTTTCGTGACAAGCTGTTCACAGCTGTACACTGAAAAACATGCTCAATCAAACCACAAAAAAAGTTGGAAGTACAAAGACATTAAACTGGTTCTTTTGGGGACTAGGGAAGCAGACGAATTTTGCTTGTCTCTTGTGTCAATTCTCAGACTTGTAAATGTTCAGTCAGTTTCGTGGCGCTGTCTCCATCACATTCACTTTCGCTTCGCCCAGCAAGGTTGATCCCGTCAGATAACATCTGTACGTCCAGCCATTATACCAGTTCTTGCTATCTCTGTGTAACGTCAATGTTTTCGTGACTGCTGTAAACGATATTAGTTTATAAAGCCGTTTATTGGCGCAACATTTTTCAGCATTGTGATAAAACACAGCTTGAAAAATCATTTTGAAACCCTTAGTACATTGAGTATTTATTCTTGGTTGTAATACACGAACATTTTCGTTATCTAATGGAAAGAAACCTGTTGAAGGAGATTCTTGATAAAACAACAAATGTTTTTAAACGTAAAATGGTCTTAATGGCGATACTTTTTCCTCGAAAAAAATCAGTCTAAATTAGCTGTCCCATTGTTTCCCTCGACTCGCAGGAGCGTTACACAGTTTTGTAGAAGTGAAATTCAAGATAAATCAGCTTCCTTGTTTTCTGGTTACGGCATTTTAATTCATTCCGACACGACTGCTGAATTCACGTTTATTTTCCCACCCGTTTATACGTTGAACATTCAAGATGGTATGAACTTTAGCCCAGACTTTACACAAATATCTGGGACAAGTACTTGTGTACACGGATTAAATATGGCTTAGGCTTTGTTAATTACGAAATAAAAGAGGTCCTTCCGAAGGTTAAAATCTCTTTCTAAAACAATGTTTGTCTTGCATTTTAAAGTTAAGATTGTGCGTATGTATGAGCTAGTTCGCGCATGTTAAGTTTGATGTTCCAAACTAATAGGAACTGCAAGCATTGACGAAAACACAACGTCGATATTGAGGTAGGAACAGGTAGCAATAGGTAGGAACAGTTTATATTGAGATTCAACTTCGACAATAATCACTTCGAAAAGTCTAACTGAAGAAGCTGCCACAGGGGTCATTCGTAAAACTATCGTCCCAAAGGTTCCATTTAAAATGAAGCTACCGGAAATTAAGAAAAAAAGTAGTTACGAAAGAGAATCAAAACTATCATAAGTCGTTACAATTTTTAACAACTATACCATAAAGCCTGGTTCATACTTGATCATGAGCATAAGGACAAAACAAAAGGAAAAACAAAAGGCAAAACAATCATAAGCATAAGATCATATCAGAGCATAAGCCAAGAACCGAACAAAAGACGAAACGGAGAAAAATTCTTGTTTTATCTTCGCAAGTCCCAGTGGAGATATCATGCTTTGTTTTCGTATTCATCTTGTCCTTATGCTTATGTTGCTCGTGTGAACCAGGCTTAATCGACGTTTCAAACTCAAACCTTTAGACAACTGAAATTTTAAAATTGCAATCGTTTCAGAAGGCCGTAGCACATGCGAAATTTTTTTCCATCATCACTTACCATACAAATTTTAAGAAACTAAAATAACTGATACGGTAGATCGAAAAAAGAAGGAAAACAAAACATATGTTAATTTTTAACCGATTGTCAATCAACGTTGCATTTGTCCATAACATTCCAGCTTGCCCTAAGGGAAATCCTGCTTGCCCTGAAGTTTGAATCGCAATCAGAATTCTCGAAGGACTGCGCACTTCGATTTAAAGTTCCTATTACTACTTCTAACGATGGGACAATGAAGCTTTTCTTGAACATTGAGATTGGAGTTAAAGTGTCTGTTTACTTACAAGGGTAGCGCCAGGATTTCCCAGACGCTGGAGCTAATTTCCCCGACAGGGGGTCTAAACCAATGGGCCAGGACCACATAATCGCAACAACTGACTAGAAACTTTACTTTCAGTTTTGATAAGAAGAGAAGAGTCTTATCTTTCTTGGCTAAATCAAGAACAAGTAGAACAAGTACTCATAGCTTGTACAATATATGGATGTGCTATCAACGAAAATCCCCAACGAATTATTAATTTTTCCCCGACAGGAGCGATACGGTTCTTTACCGGTGCCTTACCACGGGCACTGGTTCAAACCTTGAACTGGAGCACTATGGCACCAGTGAGAACACGATTTTACCAGTAGCCGGTTTTTTTTACGCATGTTTACCTATTGCTTTCTCAATAATTTTTGCACGTTTTGATAACAAAATGAAATATGGACTGTTGACCAAAACAAGATAACAGCAGATACCTCGAATATTGACAAAGGAATAGCTTTGTTCAGAAATGATTCATAAGATAATTATGCGGCAGGGAGAAAATCTAATAGTTCCCTCGTGTTCTTAAAGATCTATATCGCCTCTGATGCTGCCTGAAGCATACACTTCGGGTGTGTGTACAATTTTAGCACGATTATCTCAAACCTGAGACCGCTACGGCAGGTGCGAGGCAATGTGAACAATGTTAAGGGACGTTTATACGTGCCATTTTGCACGTTGCAATTGTCATCCTGGTGTATGTAATAAACTCATGACAGTCTCTGAAGCAAGATATCCGCTTATGATTCGCTGTAGTTTGTCTTCGACTCTCGTCAGTTAAACACATACTCTAAGATGTCAATCACAAGGCACAAAATTGCAAGTTCTAATTGTCAGCCTGGTGTATGTACTAAACTCATGACAGTTTATGCAGCAAGATGTTCGTTCATGATTCGCTGTAGTTTGTCATCGACGCTCTTTTCAGTTAAATACATACTCCAAGATGTCAATCGCAAGGTACAAAATTACACGTGTAAACAATTCTTTAAAGTTGGTGCTGGTGTCTGGTCACGAGTCTGAATAGACCGTTCTGTGCAGTAGCGTAGTAATGACCACGCATGACCGAATCCCCCCCCGACTGAATTATCACCGCACCGACTCTTCAACTTCCGCTTTTTTACATAATGTTGAAACTTCAGGTATTGCTGGAGCTGGCTTGACCTACGTACTGACTCCTGAAAATCAACGGTCAAACACGACACTTGGCGACACAGTTCTTCACCGTGACATAAACATCATCCAGGGCTTCTTCCTCGAATTTGTTCTCACCTTTATACTCACGTTGGCCGTGTATGCTGCCAAGGATACTGGGCGCAAGTGTGAAGGTTATGACGTTTCACTTGCCTACGGTTTTGCTGTCACTGTCTGCCATTTGGTTGGGGTAAGTCTTACGTACGCTCTCTCTCAATGACAAAGTGAATTGTAATACGAGCCGGAACCACCGAAAATTAAACTTCCCTAGTGGTTTACTTGTCACTGTAGTGCGAGCTCAATTCCTAAGGGCCTTTTACACCTGCCATTTTCCACGCTGTGATTGTCATCCTGGTGTATCTAATAAACTTATGACAGTCCATGCAGCAAGATATCCGCTTATGATTGGCTGTATTCGATAGAAAATGGGATTTACACTCGACCGCTAACTGTTAAGTTTATAATTCTTGAAGGAGGAAAGTATATCTAGACACTCGAGATTTTCCTCCTTCAAAAATTATCAACTTAACAGTTTGACTCGCTGCAGTTTGTCCTCGACACTCTCGTTAGTTCAACACATACTCCAAGATGTCAATCGCAAGGCACAAAATCGCACGTTGTGATTGCCATCCTGGTGTATGCAATAAACTCATAACAGTCTATGCAGCAAGATATCCGCTTATGATTCGCTGTAGTTTGTCCTCGACGCTATCGTCAGTTAAACACATACTCCAAGATGTCAATCGCAGGACACAAAATTGCACGTGTAAACCAGCCCTTTAGTTTTTCTGCAATTTACAGCAACGCGTTATACGGCGTTGCCTTTAGCAAGGACTTCTCGTTTAATGTTTATATTAATCTTTTGTTGAATATCCTTGCAGATTTCGTGTTCGAGTCAGTGACAGCAATATGCATTTTCTCCAAATTCTTGACCGTCCTAAGCTCATGTGAAAAACCTATTATACACATGTGTACTAAATCTAGGCCAAAGTGGTTAGGCGTCGTGTGGAAGCCACCAATCTAGATTGTTTTCGAGCTGAAATTGCCAGCTTTTGCACAAAAAGGAAACTTAGCTAACTTCGTTATTTTAAGTTAGAGTCAGTGACAATATAACTGTTTTGCAATAAAGGACTCTATTTCAGTTTACCGGACACACCTGGATGCTGACCAGTATTGCTGGCTCAATTGTCGAGTAAAGTGAGATTCGGCGGGAAAATTTTGAGAGACAACGCAAAGAAAAACGTGTTGATTAAAAATGATACAATAACAAGTATAGGGTTAGGGTTAGGATTAGTGTTTGTTATAGAGTTTCTTTATGTTTTTTGAATTGAATAATATCTTCGTACACTAAGGCCATTTCTTGTCTGACTGTGGTCGCAACTATATTTAAATATCCCACGGAAAATTCATAACGTTTGTTGCGCCGACAGCAAAGGTCACCGCCCAGGTCCGCTAAACTGGACTTAAGTTTGTAAGTTGAATTTACTGCCTTGTAGACCAGTATAAAATGGAGCATGAATACCGTATTCTCTCTGTTTGGTTAGCAGTTTGTTACATGCCTGAGGGAGTTGCTTTTTGGAGTTAAAATTGAAGTTAAGATGATAACATCATTCTCTCATATATTTTAGCATAGTTATACATGTTGCAGCTTCAATCCTTCGCGATCTTTTGGACCAGCGGTAGTTCGCCAAATATCTGACATTGGCAAACCACGAATTGAATGGGAATATCATTGGGTAAGAATGAGATTTAAATGCGATGGTTTTTGTTTTCGCGCTTGATGGCACAGAACGGACGCAAATTTAGTAAATTTCTTCAAAAACTACTTTCAACTTGCAGTAAAAAATGAGTTACCTTCAAGGTTTGCTAAATAGGAGTTTCAATTCTGTGGTTGTGCAGATGCGAGCAGGTGTCTGGACATTTTGTACAGAATTGGTGTTTAGAAACACAAATTAAACTCTGATTTCTTCTGAATTTTCCGCATGACCCTCTTAAATGAACCCATACACTCACGCTCGTATATGGCTTAAATGACCTTCTGAAACTCGATAACAATTGATGAGAAATAACCACGGCAAGCAGACAATTGTTGTTTTATTTTGTATTGATGAGAAAAATTTGGGGTAAGAAATTAATTTTTAATCATCGTCTGTAAATAATGTACAGAACTGATAAATGAAACATCAGTTCTGCATCAAATTTCCAGGCCCTGATGTTTTACTTATCAGTTCTGAATCAAATTTGCAGGAACTGATGTTTTATTGATCAGTTCTGTATCACGTTTAAAGGACTTAAATAAAACATCAGTTTTGTATCAAATTTCCATGCCTAAATGTTTTATTTATCAGTTCAGTCTCATATTTGGAGGAACTGAGTACATACACTGAGCTCTGTCTTGGAATATCATGCACTTTTTACCTCTGAGCAGAACAAAATGGTTTCCCGTTCTGTTTCAGCTACGGAGGAAGTATTTTTATTAGTAAACGAAGCCGACATGCCAGGCAATACCAAAACAGCGACAAATTCGGCATTAAACTATTCAGAGATATGCATTTCTTTTACTTTCTTAGCGATAAATTCACTCAGGCTGTGTTGAAGACGTTCTGTATACAAATTACGATCGGACGACTAGCTGATCTTTCCTAATATTGTTTTACAATTTTAAAAGATATATCTACTAGAATGATTGTGCCTTTATGCGAGGTATGTGCTAAAACAATGATTCACTTCAGCGTCGGTGAATAGAAAATATGCATCGCTAATCACCTCTACTTTAGAGAATATTTATTAGTTATCTCCTATGTTACATATTGGAGGTAAATACAGTGCCATAACCACAGTTCTTCTCAATGTTGTCTTAATTTTATCGTCTAATCAAATTTTTGGTTTTTCCTTTACTTGTTTAGATTTACTGGATCGGTCCAATCGGTGGCTCGTTACTTGCTGGAGTTATGTATCGCATTTTGTTCTCTCAGCCAAGCGTCGAATACGATTTTGTTAGGGCTGGAAACCTTCGCCAGGGAGAATCTGAAACAGTGTTATAGAAATTGTCGTCTACATCGAAACAAACCAACTAATTCCCTCCGAACAAGTCGTTGGGATATAAACCAAATAAACGTGCTTTCTTATCAATTACTTAAAGAAACTTTTGCCAATGCATTGCTTTGTCAGAGGCCAGCTTGATTGCGAACCGTGGCAAACGTGAGGCATATTAAACGGAAAACTCTCTGAAAAATCCTTTTCTTAAAACTCTTCATGCAAAGAGGAATTACTATTTCTCCGATCATTTCTTAGCGGTAGTTTTAACATAATATGTTTTAAACCGAACTAGAGGTCAAGCCACGACAAAAAATTATGTTCAATTTCTTATCACAGTCAAGTGGGATAAGGAACTGCACATGCGCAAGCTTTCAAGCGTGACAAGATCTAGACCCGGATATGTGAAAATCTCCAGACCGGTCCTCTCTCGAGATTTATTCAAGGAAACTTATTTATTCAAATAAACGCGACACTAAGCAAATGAAACCAAAATTTCAGTGCCAGGAAGGAAGATAGACGTAAAAGTATTTGTATTCCAGTTGAAACATTTCGACTGTATTTTTTGAGTTATTTGATCTCATATCACTAGTAGCCGTCAGAGCTAAAAGTAATTTACTGGCGCATTCTTTAGAGTTGTCATTTGAGCTTGCAAGTATGTGTTTCCATAGGCTATACTCGCGAGGATGAAAACTACTGTTGTTTAATTCCTCGTCGTACAAAATATCCTGCCATTTTTTTGAGGCGCGCAAATTGTAGCGAATTCCGTAATTCTCGTAATAAGTTCAATACTTGATTCTAGGGTATGGAATTTGATGAATGTTTAACAATAGGGTTTTTGAGAAATTGTTTGATGTATATGTATATATATGTATGTATATATATATACACACGTAAATTTCATCTTACTAAGTGTAGATGTTTGTAAGCTTGGATATATATGATGAAAAGTTTGTTCTCAAGCTTTATCTCAGAAAATTTCTGAGTTCCCCAACGGGAATCGAACCCGTGTCTCCCGATTCCCGGTATGGTTGTTTTACCACTAGACTATAGGGTCTCAGACGGCAAGTATGATGTTAATTAGAGACCTGGTTCGTACTGGTTAACATCATACTTGCCGTCTGAGACCCTATAGTCTAGTGGTAAAACAACCATACCGGGAATCGGGAGACATGGGTTCGATTCCCGTTGGGGAACTCAGAAATTTTCTGAGATAAAGCTTGAGAGCAAACTTTTCATCATCATATATATATATATATATATATATATATATATATGTATACACATCAAATCTCCGCCATGGTCAAGTAGTAGAGATTTTCTCTACTTGCCCGGTATGGGGTCGTTTCACTTGGAGTAGCGTTAATGTCCTTGTCTTTCACCCAAGTACAAGTTCCTCATACACATATATATATATACAGTTGAACCTCCATTAAACGACCACCCATGCTGCATGAAAAAGTGGTCGCTTAATAGAAAACGTCATCACAGGATCCCAGATCCCAGTTGATACACTGTGAAGAACGGTTCATATCTGCATCCATCATATATCAGTCTCAACAAACTAGAGAATGCACGTGCACCGGTGTGTTTGGTTAATTCAATTAGGTCCATAATAATGAACTGCACTGTATACAACTGACAAAGTGGAAGCAGCGCTTCATAAATTAGATTAGATCATGAACGTAAATGAAGTTAAGCATGAACGCTTTCACGTGTCAATAAAACGGCGCGGACTACTTTTAAGGCAGTCAACTCAAACGCGGTAAGAAGCGCGCTTTCAACGGTACGGCAAAGTTTGCCCTGTAAGAGCTGTCATCACCTATGATCATCACTAGAAGTATGATCGAAATGCGCAACATTATTAGTCAATCACTCTATCAATCCACCCGCGTAGTCGTTCAAAGGAGGTAAAAAACAAAGGAAAATACCAAACTATTCGAGCAAAAAGTGATCACGGTCGCTTAAGCGAAAATAGAGTGGCTGGTCGCCTAATAGAGGTATTATTTTCAATGTTTGACTCACAAAACAAAAGGTTAATCACAAAGTGGTCGCTTAATAGAGTGTAGTCGCGTAATGGAGGTGGTCGCTCAGGGAGGTTATATATATATATCTATATATATATATATATATATATATATATATATATATATAACTAACTACATGGTAGAGTGCTCAATACCAGGGCTGGTAGAGCGTAATACAAATGTTAACTAAAAATGTCCTTTACGTCGCTACTTAAAATTTCACGCTACTAAGTGATCATCAGGTAACTAAGAATGAATTAATTACAACCATCCCTTTTATGCTGTCCCAGATTTAATTATAGGTACCGGTCATTACTTCCGTTTACGTCGTGCATTCCATAAGTAGTGTGTTTTGACATGTCGGCATTTGGAAATGATTTCTGATCTTTTGTTTAACAAATTCGCTTTGTTCGCTTTGAGAATTTGTAGCTTTTCTTCCAAGCAAAGGATGCAACGCTTCGTTCCTTCTTTATGTGCGGGGACGCGTTTCAAAATAGACCACTTTATTTCATAATTTCGGCAGGTTTTCTTAAGTTCCCATACATGCTTAGATAATTGCGTTTCGTTGGCGTAGTTTTTGTCCCGGAAGTTTTTTGTGTGATTTCTGTACCGTTCATCTGGTGAGTTCAAAACACTGATAGAAACATGAATGACGCCATTTCAACCAGAATAAATACCAGACAACACTCGGCTACACCTCGTATTTTCACTAGACATTTTTCTGGTTGGAATGACGTCATTCATGTTTGTATCACAGCACAGAGACACTCAAGCAATTTTACTGGGCCTCATCAGTGTAGTGCTGACGAGCAGGATGGAGAAGCCTATATTATATAGGCAACTCGAATGTCCCACACTTGTGGTATATCTAAGCCATGCCAGAGTGCTCTAACTAGAGACTAGTGAGCGTGCGCAAATTCGCTAGCGGCATGACTCATCCTGTAGAGTGCTCAATATGAACCAAGTGATTTTAGGAAGGTGATTTTCAGCTAGGATATTTGGCATAAATGCTCTACAAAAAATTGGTCCTTGAACCATTCCACTCGTGAAAGATTTTTGACGAAATTTTGTTACTGCAACGTATTGCACGAGAAATGATCCTCTGAACATCAGTCATTTAACAACACGTTTAAACGATAAAGTTACTTCCAGTATGGAAGTTGTGTATGTGCCACGTCTCGTGGCCAAAGCATTATTTCTCTCAGATTTGCAGAAAACATGTTCTATTTAAATACTCGTTGAGCGTGTTTCAAGGTGAGGGCTTTGATTAATGTCATGTTGGGCGTGCAGTTGTTTGTATGTTCTAGCATAAGTTCTTTAAAAAAATGACTCGTGTAAATAGACAACTAAATATTTACATTCAAATTATGAGTTGCTGAAAACGATCGACTTTGTAAATCACCGCAATGTAACTTATTCACATTGTAAATATCTACGTGAGTCTTCTCTTCCGTTCACTGCAGGTGTAGCTGTCATGAACTGAATTAATGAACTTCATTACATTGCTAAAGTAAAAGCAAGATGCAGAGAATTGCAATCCAACTGTGCCCTTACGAAAATTTCACATGTCGTTTCCAATGTGAAAAACATGGAAATGGAACGTTTTCACATGTGAAGTCTCCATTTCGCTATGGAATCTGAACCAGTAGTGTACGGATGGGGGAGGGCGTGGAGTCACAGTGCCTCTGGCGGTACTTCCATGGGACTGGCAATTTTGCTCTTATTAAAACGTAAAAAAAAAAAATTATTGCAATCCAAACTACCGTATTTACTGGAATAAGCGCCGAGGCATTTATTAAGTTTACGACTTTTAGATGCGGCGCTTATCAAAACTAGCTTAAAGAAATGAGGGTCAAAAGGGCGTATAATGTAATCTTCGGATTTTTTATCAATTGTTTTACTGGGGAAGGGGCGGAAACTTTAGCTGGTTTCCCCCCCCCCCCCCCCCCCCAATGCAACGTTTTAGCACGGTAGGCCACTGATCGGAACATTTTGACGTATGAAATACCGAATTCACATTTCATATTAACTGGTCCTAAATTTCACATGTGAAATCTTCGCGTTCGAAATGCACTTCACTTATGAAATGGAACATTCACGTTCGAAATTTTTATTTCGCGTATCGAATTGAAACAATTTACATATGTGAAATTGCATATGAAATTTTTGTAAGGGTGAGAAGTGTGTCTCTGCTCATTGGACACTTCTACAAGTTGTTTTTATGTGCTTTTTGTTTTTTTACTACTCAAAATCTAATCGAAAATTTAAAGCAGACGCTTCCAAGTCTTGACAGGTGTAGGGTCGTCAATTAACGATGAGAAGTCGAGACATTGATATATTTTTCATTGAATTTTTGATTCAAATACCTCGGAATTTTTGTTTCTGAAAATGTTGCCCCATAAAATTTTGCGCCCAGAGCAAGCGCCCTAGCACCCCTCCTTTTGATACGACTCTGAGTAAATGAAAACAATTTTTACCAGTAATCACGGGAACGTGAGATCTCGGCAAAAAGCGTCAGTCATTTCTGGAGGGCTGTCTTGCTTCAACGTAAACACCACCTTAAGGTACGTGAGAGAGCTAGTCAAAACACTCCCAAAAACGATTTGTGGTTCAGAAACCGTTATTCTGATGGTCTGAGCTTGACGAATGTCCACGTATCGTGTCCACGTATCGTCGCTAGGTTACAGTAGTTTACTCATTTCTCTGTGCAAGTGCTAAGGGGTGGCGTTTAAAATCTTGCGAGCTCAGTGGACAATCTTCTTAGAGAAAGTTTTCAATGAAGTGTTAAAACGTATTCTTCAACTGCTGGAAACAGAATTATAAGACAGGATAAATACAAGATCTCATGTTTCATGCTTCATTCTTTTATCTGTCATACGTTAGGAAGTAATTTCCGAGAAAAAGTAAAGAGAGCTTAAAGTCCCCGCCTCCGCTCGTCCCGCCTACAACATGTGCCTGTGAAAAAACATACTTTTCCGCTTGATGACAATAAGTAGGAACGCTCGTATATGTCTACACAATCATTTACCGTGCCTACAATGTTGAATGTGTACAAATATAAAAGCTGAAGTGGCGTGGGAAAGAAATATGAAGGAAACGACGTCAATGCCGTGGATACAAGAGCTTATTTCTCATCATTGTAATAAAAGAAATGACCCGGGTTGCCGTCGCTAGTACGTTTACCGCGGTCATTATGGATAAATTCAAATATCGAAAATTTAGTCACGATAGCAGCCTTGTTAGGCAATGCAACGTTTTTACTAAAACTACTCCCCACGTATGCACAGTTTGGCAAGACTTATTCCACGAATTTCAAATCTTTTCAAGAACGGCAACCACGTTGTAACAAACTTTAACTATACCAGTGAAGCTGTTAAACATTCGTTTCTTTCTTACACTCCTTGTTTGAAAGTTCGTTTATAGGCTTGACTGTGAAAGTAAAACTGTCGAAGAAACATTATTCCTGGAATTGAATTCTTGAATAAATTCTGCCACACCATCTGAAAATGATCCCAATTGCCTAAGGGGATATAGGAACAGCTGATTTGTTCTTGACAGATTCACACGTTTTTGTTTAACCTTTTCACCGCGGGAGCTCTTACTTTGATGAGAAAAATCATCTGGCGTTAGTCGGAGTAAAATAATACAAGTCTTATCCTGCCGTAAAAGAGCTAATGTATGTCACTAGGTCTCAAATTCTCGCATGTTTTTCTAAAGGTCAATTTACCCGACTTTGAAACTTTGAAACTTCGTAATTTTTCGACTTTGAAAAATTTTCACAGCAGCTTGTCCAAACAATGAAAGTTGGTTTGTTTTATGATGTTTGACTAGAGAACAACATTTTGAGAAGTATTTGGAAAGTTTGGCAAAGAGATTTGAATTTGACCAAATTCTAACCCTCGTAATGGCTTTGTAACGTATAAAGCCTTAGAGGCCAAGTTTTTAAACATTGCGATATGTTCTGAATCAGTGCTCCAATCAACGAACTTTTGACTTTATGATCATATTTGACCCGAAGGCATCATTTAGTACCATTTATGAATGATTTCATTTTTCTCTACTAGAGTACGGAAAATCAGCGTTTGAGACTTCTTTGGACAAAAATTTTGAACATTTCTCAAGGATCAACCTGACTAAGTTTTACCGTTTCAACCTGGCTGAACCATGACGTAGCTTCTCCTGATTGGATGGCTTCCCTGAATATTCAAGGGCCCATTTACACGATACGACTGTCATATATGATTGTTCATTTTGATGTATCCGATTCAGTCGTAAGAGTCTTCAGGACCAATTGCAACATTTGCGAGCGAATAGCAAGCAAGAATTGTGCTTTTATGACATAATCGCATACGCCAAAGTGAAGAAGCGTATAAGACAACCTTGTTGTGTGGATAGGCCTTAAGAATACGTTTACCTCGATCTTGGGCATAAAATGCTGCACGACAACTGTACGACAACTTATATCTCAGGATATTTTCGCTTATTGCCTGATTTTGGGATTTTTTTTCACGAGATAACTTATATTTCAAACTTTTTTTAACCGATAGTCATTTGAATACAAAATTAGTGATAATATTTCGCTTCATGTTTTTTGGGAGGGTTCTAAACAGATCGAGGAAGTGGATCTCCCGATCATTCGCCCTTTATTGCTTTTCAGTTTTTGCTGTTATCTCTAAAAAGTTTCTCTTTACTATGAAATGAGTACTTCCATTGAGATAAACCAATAAAGGAAAAACAAGGCAACTTAAGAAATGTTTTCTACTAGCAGTAATATGAAGGCAGTGCATCGTAGGCAGTTCATTATCAAAAAGAAACAGACAAAGGGTTGTGTATTGTTTCACTCCAACAAAAGGCCTTCTCTCGAAGCGTCAGTTTCCCTCTTACAGTGGCGTAGCCAGACCCGGGCCTACCCGGGCCTGGACCCAGGCGTCAGCTACAAACATGAGCGCTTCCCAAAACGTATTTGGCATACTCAACTGAAAAATACACGATAAATTTTGAATATTTTGATATCAGCCCTTTTAGTTTGGCCCACGAAGGGAATTTCTTTTGCGCAATTTTTCCTCCCACGCTAAAAATTCGTGCAATTTGTTCTCATCAATGAAATATCGCGTAGTTTAAAAAGTAATTTGGAAGATCTGTAGGAGTTTAACGCCCTTTGAAGCCTTTGAATCCAGCTCGGCGCCGCAGCCTAAAATACTAGAATAGCGCCCTCAAAATGCAGGAAGTTCCCTTTCAGAGACCCAAGAATTCAAAAATTTTCCAGGGGGCATGTCCCCTGGACCTCCTAATTAGTGTGCTTCCCTGGCCCTGGCATCACAGATTCTCTGGCTACGCCACTGCCCTCTTATGTTTATCTTTGGGAGTACACAACCCTTTAAGAAATGTTTCCAACAGGAATTAGCCTTGACCTCTGGGACGTAAATGTGATAGCTTGACGGAGCACAGCTCTTACGAAATAATTACCAGTCCAACGATCGTTAACTCGCATGCAGTGTATTAATCAAACCTAGAAAAAACTAATTTTCAGATTCTTTAAAAGCACAATCTAAGAATAAAAATCAAAGCCCGTCTCGATATTTTAAGATGTAGAGTCACCATTCTTCAAAAATATAGGGTAAATCCCAATTAACATCTACGTTTAAATGAGATTTTTTACAAATGTTTCGTTGCCAACATGCAAGGCTATCAAAGTGAAATACACTACAATTAATAATTTAATTTGAGAAAAAGAAGATCCTTTTTCTTCATGGATTGAGCTGGATTTTGATTTTCATACTTAGATGAAGATTTCCGCCAAGTAAATCTTGGTTTCCCTTTTAAAAATGCACTGTTTACTTGCTTACTTTGGCAGGTATTGCCTGCCTAGCTCTGTCTTTATTACATTTACAAATAAATTCGGAAAAAGTAAATCATAGAAGAAAAATATTTGAAATTCCCGTCCAAGATAACCGTCTCAACTAGAATAATATTTTATCCCAATTTAAGTCTCAACCAGGTCTTTCTAATCCCGACCTGTCTAACATTTAAATTACCTTTCATCATAACATTAAACATTGATGGAGGAAGGTGGTATATGGCAGAAAGACGAAAAATCGTTACAGATTTAATGATTACGGATTTGATTACGGCTGAAAAAACCGCATACATTTTTGGTTTATGTAGCAGACGTCTATATCAGGCAGAGTGGCTAGACTTCTATACTCTACAGTGAAAATAAATAGAATAAACAATAGATATAACACAGTACAGACACAATGTCCTCAATCCATTCTCAGTATCAGTCATACCTTCAGCCTAATACCAGTTAATAGACGGTTAATATTGAGAGTATACACGAGTAAAAATATTCTTAACTCCAAACTGTTTTATCAAAGACAAAACACAAGAGCAAATCTAGGTTGCTGAGAAAAGTTGAAACTACTCAGCATGTTGTCGTGTTTATGATTTTATTCATGAGTAGTGATAATAAGATTCAAATCAAACACAAAGGACCAACTGTCCGCTTTCATCAGCTGCTTTTATACAGTATGAAAGGCGAACGTTATCGTTTAAAGAACATGACTCCAGTCGAGAGAAAATGATGACTTATCGATACCCTAAGATTTATAAGCCAATTTATATTACTTCTTCTTCGGGCGTTTATAATCCTTGTGTTCTTCATCAAGAAATACAATGAATGATCAAGTACATCCAAACGAGATTCAGTGTTTACGTGAAAAACATGTGTGAAGACTGACCGTGATTATTTTTCAGCGGAAGTGTACCAAAAATGTATCGTTTTTTGCCAGGGTTTTGAAATTTTGCTTTCCTGAGTACTCTGAGAACAAATCACCCAAATAAATTTGTAATATTAAGGACAGCTTATCTAAAAAACCATCATCACAATAGTTTAGCGTTCGTTCAGATTATCACAAACAAATTATAAGGAAGTTAGTGTTTATCTTCATTTATTCCAAACCGAGCGCCTTCCGATTCATCTCGTAGTTCTTGATGTTCCTCTTCATAATTTCCATGCAAGGTCCTAGCAACCTTTCGAACGCTCCGACATCGAGCCGAGCGCACTTCGCTGTTCCTTTCGCATAAACGAATGCCGAGCGAGGCTGATTCATGACGAGAGCCATCTCGCCGAAGTAATCGCCTTTTTTCAACAGCGATATTTCCTTCTTGTCACCACCCTTTTCCAAAACAACCCTAATGAAGCCATCTTCAACAAAGTACATGCAGTCGGCCTGATCACCTTGCTTAATGATGCAATCCTCGTTCTCGAAAATAATGCTCTCCAGCGCATCAGCCAAATTTGCCCGCTCGTATTCCCGTAGCTCCGACAACATTGGTACACCTTCAAGTAGTGACTCGTAAGAGCGCCGTTTCCGCGCCGCAGCTCCAACCACTATCCTTCGAAACACAGCTTGATCTAACGCCCAGAGGATTCCTTGCGATTTGGCGACTATTGTAGCGTTTCGAGGACAGTTGTACATCAACGCCAGTTCCCCAAAGCTTCCCGAGTTGACAAAAGTATGCACCTTCTTTCGACCTTTCTCTCCGGATTTCACGTATACATCATACGTTCCAGTTTCAATCACGTAGAAGTTGTCCCCATCATCGCCTTGTTGGATGACCTCCTCCTCCACTTTGACTCTCCTCTCAAACATGGCGTTCAGTAGCTCTTTCATCTGCTCAGGCTCACAAGCCTTGAATAACAAGATGTTCTTCATGGCTTGCCGAAGTCTTGCCTTCTGCTCATCGCTCTTCGGATGCATGACGCTCTTAAACTCCTTCTCATCTGAGCTGGGATCATACGTCTCGGCCGCTACTGCTTGTCTTCGTCGTCGACCTGGCTTCCTCATCGGTGGTGCCATTTCCTCTCCTATAACATTGTCTTCCATGCTATTCGACTCACCGTTTACTGAGGCAGCGCTACTCTTTTCCGAAGTAATACTATTATAGCTTTCTGCATCCGATGCCACCGGCAGCGTGGTTTCTCTTATTTCTGTCTGTTTACGTTTCTCGTTTTGCAGAGTCGCAAAGTAGTCAGCGGCAAACGCGACCAAATCCTCGGGCTTCTCTTGCAGACACCGTACGACGAAATCCTGAAGCATCTCATTGAGACCGTGAGGAATAGTAAAGTCGGAGTAGCCACTCATTATCCTCTCCAGCTGTATTTACAGCTCCTTGGATACACCGACGTGTTTACTGTTCGGAGCTTTTATGAATAATCGTGGCGTAACCTTTGATTGCGATAAGAAAGCCTCGATGGAACTCGAAAATAAACCCAAGTTTCGGCAAATGAAGTTCTGATCAACGACAGACGTCGGACTACAAACCCGTTACTTTTCCGTACGCTGAAGGAGATAATTTCCCTTTTGGTTGTTCACGAATGTTTCGTCTTGCTTGTTCATCATTCTCGACGATTTGGTCAGTTTTAGCTGGGAACCTGTCTTATGCGTGAAAGGACAGTTTTGAGATATGTTTGAATGAGTGACTGAGTGGGTGGAAGGCTGTAATCAATTTACGGATGTCTCCTTGTTGATTAGAAAAACATGAGTGGCTGCCAGATGACAGCATTCTTAAATTTGCCTCGTGTTTGTAATGCCATCCCCCTCTCAGCGGGACAAAACCTCACAATACTTACATTTAACCCGTGTTTGCGCAAAGGCAAAGATTGACCCTCTTAAGCCTTCATTTCAATGCCAGGAGCTTTCTTGAAGTGTTCATAACAAAATCCACTGTGGACTAATTTCGAAAATATTATCTGTTTTCCTTGACTAAAATATAATTACGACCCACTTATGGAAAATAAAGAGAGCGGTTGGAAAGTTCTAATTCGCGTTTGGTTTCAGCTGTGAAGTTTCGTCTGTCGTAATAATTTAACTCGCTGATTGCTGTGAACGGTCAGCCTCAAAAACCAGAGTTTATAACGCCAACCATGAAAGAAAATTTGGTTCTAAAATCTCCGACTTGGAATGACTACAAAGGTTGTTTATAACCAGATATTCGCCGGGTCTTTAAATAAACTGGCAGAATTTGTCTATAAGTTGAAAAATTTAAACTTTTCCATCAACGACTTGCAACTTTCCTTCCTTTATTTTTCTTTTCCTTTTTTAGTCGTTCCATTAATGTTTTGTTTGTGTTGTTAGTTATCGGCATGACTGTACATATTGCGTTTATTTGTGTTTATTCTTCCTTCGGAATAACACGGTTCACATCGACAGCATTTCTATTCATTAGATATTAAGCAAGCACGTATTTAATGGACGAGACCTTTTTGATATTTAACAATCTAAACTGACATGTCAACACATGTCAGGGGAACAAAATTGGATTTAGCCGAGGGTCAGTGCTAAAACTGATTATCGAATGTGTGTTAAATGGGTTTCACTCCTGTCTTATTGCCGAAAGTCTCATTAGTATGCAGGCCATCTCATTTGGCTGGTCGAACTTTCATTTATTTTAATGGAAAGAAAACGTAGGTGGTCCGAACTAATAGTCGCGAAATTATCACGCGGTGTACAATGCGTGTCGCAATTCTCTCACACCAAAATGTGCAATTTTACTATTTTTCATTAAATTTTCCTGTTCGAGCCAAATTCGTAACTTCGCCAGAGCCTTTGGAATTGGATATCACGAATTATGACCACGAAAAATCATGGCCAGAGTTTTGCCGAGAAGTGATTTGATATTAGACATAAACAAATTACTTTGAAGTTCGACTCAAATGTATGAATAGAAGTAATGAGACTGTTATGGTTTCTGAAATATGGATTCTCGATGAGAGTTTTTAAGAGTGGGAGCTTTTTATTACCATTATTAGTCGTGATATTTGGTTCCTGGTAAAGACATTTTCTTCTACACTAAATGAGACAAAGTAGCTCAAATGATTTAGATAAAAGTCGACATCCGAAAATTACATCTCGTTTCATCTCAATGTTCCTTTTATATCCATTAATACATAGGTATATTTCTGTATGCATTTCCTTTGAAATACATTTATTTACATATCACCGTATAACGAATACGTACTTTCCGCTGGCAGAGCGCTGTACTATATTCACAGGATTGCAGATCTGATTATCCAACCGAAGGCTGTATATACTTAAATATATCTATGGTTGCGTTTACCAAGAAATTTACCTGAATTTCTTGCAAATTTATCTACCATCCCATACTAAATTTTTCCGAGTTTATTGTCGAGTTTATTTTCATATTTTTGGTGATTTTTGCCCGAATTTTCCTGATTTCTTCGAAATCTTCGGGATATTTCTCAGTAGCGAAGGTCCCCGCGACCCGTATCAACTTATGCATATCAATATAGAATTATAGATAAAGATGAGTGAAAAGAGATTCCTTCATAAAAAGAAAGTGCTAAGAAATCTTGGAAGGAAGGTTTTTATTCATCTTTATAATTATATATACATATTCATATACTTATACCTATGCCTATACTTATCTTATCAGTTAACTTAATTCAATATGCCAAAAACTTGAAATGATGGGCAAAAAAGTATCAGCCAACAGAAAAAGACATAGCTAAGTGTAATATTTATCGAGCTAAATGATGAAAGTCATGTCCGTCTTCATTGTTCAAAAAAAGAAGCAACTAAAATATCAAGTGGGTAACGTGTTTCTGAGTAACGACAACGTGGATAAATTTGACACATCACTTAGTGATTTCTAGCAGAATGACCTCTTGGATGCAAATGACTAATACAAAGAAACAGCATTTTTTTTCCTACGATGAAAACCGATAAGGAAGTTTGTAGCTTTTGCCAGACATTTTGAGCTTGTGTTTTTGGTCCTAGAAAACTTTTCAAACCCCTTCTCAATTCCAATGCTGAAATAAATAAATGACCCTCATTTTGAGTACATCAAGCGTTCTTTTACCCTCTAAAGCAGAAAATTCAAAATAGAGCGGCGAGAATAATCTCAGGTAAAACATATGAAACTAATAAAACAGCGATTTTGTCGTGGTAACAAATTTAAACCCAGTTTTTAAATACGTAGATACCATGGTGATTGGTAATTTAAGATAAAGTAGAAGAAGATGAAGAGTAATATACGCTTTAAAGAGGTATACACAGTTACCAAAGACTGTTGGATAGTTTAGTTCTTAAAAGAACTGTATGAAACTTAAAGAGGTAAAATTCTACGTAAAGATTAAGCCTAAAGAATTAGAAAAAAGCACGATGCATTCCGGCAGACCACTTATCAAGTGCTATACGTCTGCTAACTAAAGAAACATATCACCTGCTTATATAGTCTAAAGAAAACTGATGACATCGACCCAACGGTATGTGGGAGGGTCAAAATAGGGATAGTTGGAAAACAAATTCCTTTTGCCGGTACAGATCAGGATCATTAAGTTTTATGTAAATGGCTTCCATCACCTTCAATTGAAAGAAGGAACGGCATTTGTAAAGAATTCTAAACAACCGAATTATTACATGAACTAAATTTGCAAACTCTAAAGGAAAGGAGGAAGGATAGAAGAGCATTATTAATGTTCAAAGTTCGAAATGGGGATGTGCCGGAATGCATGGCTAATTTGTTTAAGCTATCTAACAACATTGAGGATCATCTTCGTAGCAACAACAATAGTTACCAATTGATAAGCCAAAAACGAATTTCTTAAAGAAAAGCGTATGTTACACTGAAGCAAAACATTACATGTTAAGGTGAACGACATTACGGTTAAGCAACTTAAAGCTATACTTAGGGAAAAGACAATTCTTACAAGTCATGTGTAAATACCTTTTTGAGCAAATAAGAAGCGAGAACGTTTGAACCAGTTTTAACATTTTTATTAGGGTGGAATTTTATTGATTAGTTATAAGTAAAGATATAAGTAGTTTTGGAATAATTATAATAGTTAGTTAAAGTTATTAGAATTAAGATTTAGAATTTAGGGTATGGCCTCTTGAAAAAGACACCTACGAATTCTGAATGGTTACCGTAGTAAAATATTTGCAAATAAATAAATAATAAATAACTTTCTAATACAGTTTCATGACCCGTTAAATTTTATGATAATTTTACTTCTTCTAGTTTATAATGTAATTACTGTCGGTGGTATCAACGTCCTAACCCAAGAGGTGAAAACCAACGTTTCCTCGATGATTCAGTGCGATTGATCGGGTTAAGTGTTCGATCTCCTTGAGAAACCTCAACCCTCATGACAGCTTCACTTCGCTGTTCCTCGTTACCAGCATTGTTTTCCTTTAGGTAACAGCCGAGAATACATAAAAGAGGAGAAAAAAATGATAAATTAAAATGGTGAAGCAGAAACCGAAGTTCAGTTAAAGCAACCCCAACGATAATACCAAACTATTCCGTTGCAATTGTGGTCCAGTGAAAGCCAAGAAAATACAGTAAACTCTCTCTTAACGGACACCTCTCTAAGACGGACACCTCCCTAAGACGGACACCACGTTTGGTCCTGGCCGTTTATTTATTATTTACCATAATCAAAGTCTCTCTAAGACAGACACCTCTATAAGACGGACAACGGACACTAGTCAAGTGGAAAAACGTTCAAAATACCTCGCAGAGCAGACAGATAACGGCCTGATCAATAGTTTTGGGTAACGAAATTTTAATATGTCACAATGACGAAGATGACTTCTGTTCCAAAAATTAACAAATTCTAAATCAAGTGGTTAACTATCTGACTTACGTTGAAGGGATTTCACTCGAAATGTCAGGATCGTTCTCTCGCAGCAGGAAGACTGACGCTGAGTGACCGAGGCTTAATCGCTTTAATCCTGAAGGACGGTGTCAGATTGCTTCATCTCTCCCTAATACGGACACCTTTCTAAAACAGACAGTAAGAACTGTCTCGAAGGTGTCCATCTTAGAGGGAGTTCACTGTATTGAGAAATCTATTTGCATATGAAATATACAATAAAAGAATAAATGCATGGCTGTTTCAAATACATCGTTTTTTGAACTCGGAGATGCTTACCAGTTCAAGAAAAGAAACCTTCCAATTGTTTTCGTAAAAGCGAGATGTTTTTTCGAAAAAATGGAAGGTTTCTTTCTGCTTGAGTGTTCATGGAGTTATTTCAAATTTATCGTTCCTTGAAATCGGAGATATTTACGAGTTTAGGAAACGATAAACCAGAGACAACTATATGAACACATGATTGAAAAAAAAACCCTTTCATTTTTCATAAAATCCGTTTAAATGCCAGTATAATGGGCTCCTCTATTCATTATGGTAAAAAGGACTCATGCACGCGTAGTTTCATCTCAAAAATTCGTAAAACCTCAAAATGATCTTGATTAATTTTGTTTGAAAGTGCACTCAGATGAGAACGGTGTTGATCGTTCTTCGATATCTCTTTCCGTTCATGAGAAAATTAGGGATTTGAACCAGAGGTGTCGTGAATTATGTATATGATGGCGACAAAAGTCGTTATGACTCTTCCAAAAGCCACGTATCTCTTCAAAATTATCTACAGATATTGAGACTTTGAATATGGATCAGCAGATCACATAAATAAACAGTACTCTAAAGAATATTGATTGTACCAGTGACAAAAAAATTTCACATGATAACGTCTAAATTCAGTCAAGGGAGATATTAGCACAAAGTAAAATAATACCATCCAAAAGCCAACAGCATGAGAATGACAGCGTTGTTTCTTGAGTTGACCAAGCAACAGATATTGTACAGTCATCAATATATTTTTAAACAGTGTACTTCACAGCCTTTACTTGAAAGTAATTTATTTTTTGGCTCCAGTTTCTATTTCAGGTAAAATTTATCTCAAGCATACAATACAATAAACATTCTGAAAAGAAAAAAGGTAAACAACACCACAAAATGCTTCAGAAGCATACAACCGTGATATTGGCCTACGAAAAAAAAAATACCCGGGTTATCTATTGATCTAATTTGATGAAAGGTACACCAACCAAAGCTTCTCAAGAAAAGACACGAATGAACCAAGAGCTTCAGGAAATAATCGTGCATTTATCTTTTGTGATTATCGAAATCTTTTACATCGATTTGCCATATAGTTTTCCAAATAAAGTTCAAAATTGCTTTTTCCGGACTAGTTTTTGTACTCATTGGGTTGGTTTCCCTGAAGAATTTTACTTTCTGGAGTATGCTATTAAACCTAGACTGGGCAGGTTTTAAGGAGGACTCTCCTTGACGAGCTAGTAGAAAATCATCTGGGATTATTTACCATAAAATTGTCTGGCGTTAGACAGAGTAAAATTACCACGTTCTCATGCAAATGGCAACTTCGCCAGATAATGAGTTACCAGTAATCATACTCAACTTCTACGGCACTGTAAATTTTTCCTTATTTGCATTCTGTATTGGGTTATATTCTAGTGCTATTAGCTCCCCCCCTCACTTTTATGGAGTCGTCTCTGCCATTGCATGTTCCTTTCTGCATGACTTAGGAAAATCCGCGTGACCTAGAATACGGTTATCGATCTCAGGATATAGCACTCGTTCTACGAGGGTGAGCAGTCATAGAGATCATATATTAACTAGAGGGGGTATTGCAGCTGAATTTCACTCAACCACATGGAAAAAAATTGATTGTCCCCATATTGGATTATATGGAGGGCAAAATAAAACGCCCGGATGATAAGTTGAAGTCAGGATCAAAGGCCACTTCAATTTTGTCTCATTTTTTCTTTTGTTATTGTTTTTTTTTAAAAAAAGAATGTAAAACAATTAAGGCAAAAGTAATAGCCAACTAATACTAAGAAAAACAGTTTTCCTGCTATACAGTTAATGAAAACAAACACGAAACAATTTCCTAAACATCAGTTGTTGTTTGACCTCGAGGTTCTCCAACAGACGGTAGAGGGCCTGGGGAAGACCAATTTGCCTTAAATCTACTCAAAATGGCGCCGTTTAATTTCAAACCAATTTTCGGCCTTCATGCCCATTGCGCACTAGAACGTAACCACTGAGGTCAGGTAACCGCGTGGAGACTGGGACAGGAAAATCAACTATTTTACTTACCTGATATCCTCTCACCTAAGAGTCAGGATAATCCTGAAATGTCAATGGTCCTAAGATTCAGGATTATACTGAATGATATGGTTAAGATTAGGATTAGGGTTAGGATTAAGGTTAGAATATTAATCCTAACCCTAATCCTAACCCAATTTCTAACCTTAGTCCTAATTGTTAACGTGTCAACCTCCGGTTACATTTGAACCTAAACCCCAACGATTTTCTCCAAAAAGTTATCAGATAAACAAAAATTCTTAATTTTCCAGTCCCAGACTCCACACGGTTACCTGACCTCATTGGTTACGTTCTAGTGCGCACCCTTATCCCCTTTCAAGTTTTATATAACAACTATGTGGCAGCGGCTGCAGGTTAGACAGGTTGCTTTTACCTGGGCTTTCATGATAAGGTCAATGATCCACTTGAATTTTATCTCTATGGCAACAAGTATAAAGGAAATAACACTTCCACCAATCATGACAATAAAGACTCCCCCGAGACTGTGTAGCTTTAATGTAACTGTGGCGCCACTCTGAGGTTTGTGTTCATTACACTGAGATTTCTCGTCCCACCAAAATTTCCTCCTCTTTTCAATGAAGCCTTCTTCACGAAGCTGGAAAGAAAATCATGAAAAGTAATTACTTGGATTGCAAGAAGACTATCCTAAGTAATGTGGACATTTTTTCTCTCGTGTTTTAGTCCTAAATCTATTGGTAATTTTGAGATAAGATCTTCATGAACTTTAGTACTTCGAAGATATTTTACTGCTGTTAGAGTTGTCGCTGGAGTTTGTTTCTTTACTAAAGTTCATGCGGTGGTGCTTGGGTAGATGTTGCTGTTGCTTTTGGAATTGGTGTTGGTATTGGTGAGTTGATGTTGATGCTGGTACTGGTTTTGGTGTTTTTGTTGCTGCTGGTGCTGGTGCCAGTCTTGGTGTTGGTGTCTATGCAGCTGGGTCTGCGGTTGGTTTTGCGGTGCTGGTACTTCTATTAGTGCTGGTGCTGGCGCTGGTGTTGGTGCCAGTGTACATACTGGTGTTGGTGTTGTTGCTGGTATTGATGTTGGTGTTGACGTTAGTACTGGTGTTGACGTTGGTAATGGTGTTTATACTGGTACTGGTGTTAATGTTGGTACTGGTGTTGATGTTGGTGATGGTGTTTATGTTAGTACTGGTGTTGATGTTGGTGGTGGTGTTTATGTTAGTACTGGTGTTGATGTTGGTGGTGGTGTTTATGTTAGTACTGGTGTTGATGTTGGTGGTGGTGTTCATGTTAGTACTGGTGTTGATGTTGGTGGTGGTGTTTATGTAAGTACTGGTGTTGATGTAAGTACTGGTGTTGATGTTGATGGTAGTGTTTATGTTAGTACTGGTGTTGATGTTGGTGGTGGTGTTTATGTTAGTACTGGTGTTGATGTTGGTGGTGGTGTTTATGTTAGTACTGGTGTTGATGTTGGTGGTAGTGTTTATGTTAGTACTGGTGTTGATGTTGGTGGTGGTGTTTATGTTAGTACTGGTGTTGATGTTGGTGGTAGTGTTTATGTTAGTACTGGTGTTGATGTTGGTGGTAGTGTTTATGTTAGTACTGGTGTTGATGTTGGTGGTAGTGTTTATGTTAGTACTGGTGTTGATGTTAGTGGTGGTGATGGCATTTGTTTGGTTGCTGGTGTGGATGAAAGTCCAATTATTGGTGTTGGTGTTTGTATTGGTGTTGGTTCTTGTGTTGGTGTTAGTATTAGTGCTCTAGTTGGTGCTTATGTTGACGTTGATGCTGGTATTGATGCTTGAGTTGAAATTTGTGTTGGTGCAGGTGCTTTGGGGTGCTAGTGGCACAGTGGTAGTGCACTTGTCTTTTCCCACTGTGACTAGGCTTTGATTCTGGCTCGGTGCACTTATCTAATTAAAGTTTCTTTGGTCACATGTGAAAAGAGTGTTGTCCATTTTAACTCTACCAAGCATTGCAGGTTTTCTCCGGATATTCCGGTTTCCTCCTGTAGTAATACTGGACCCATGAGGGGTGGCCCTTACTGGACCTCTAGGGAGAACAACTTATGAAGCTGATAGGATTATCCGGTATAAATAAAGACACTTTACCTTCTGTTAGTACTAAAGTTCTTATTGGTGTTGGTGTTGGTATTGGTGATGATATTTCTTTTGCTGCTGATATTGACGAAAGTGTAAATGTTGACGGTGTTGGTATCTGTATTGATGCTAATTCTGGTGTTGGTGCTCCTGTGTGGGGGTTGCCATAGTAGAGCTGGTTTTTGATGGTTTCGCTTATGTTATTTTTGTTTTCGTTGTTGTGTTTACTGATTTTTTCTTTTCTTAGTTGATGGAGGTGGAAAGTGTACGTTGAGAAGTTAACCCCCTACCAGTCAATAATATAAGAATGGAACACTGCGTAGATCGTGATAAATAAGGTAAAAATTTTAAAGGCTTGATAACTGCCGTGACTGACCTCAAAGAATTCCAACGTTTCGAGCAAAAGCCCTTCGTCAGAGAAACTAACACGTTTCTTTCTCTGACTAAGGGCTTTTTCTCGAAACGTTCGAATTCTTTGAGATCAGTCACAGCAGTCATCAAGCTTTTAACTGTTTACCTAACCTCCCACCATCCTGCCGTGCGTCCTGCCATCAATCTAAAACACTTACCTCAAGAATCCCGACTGATAATCGGTTAGTATGCTTTGAATTTTTTGGTAAACCAAAACCGTAACTCTTTACTTCCAGTAGGTTCTTTACAAGCATAGTGTCGCATGGTTTCCTCTTGTTGTAGTAATCCAAAATTGGCATCTCCGAGAGATAAGCATACCCACCCATTCTTGCCTTTTGTACTCCAGTCTTCGAGCTGTTTACGTTTGTTTGCTTTTCTTTTATGTGACTGTTCATCTTGCGGTGTATAATTGCTTTTGATTTCTCCAAGAAGCTGTTAACTTGGCCACCTTCAAGGACTCCATACTTGATGTCAGGGGATGAAACGAGATCTTCTAAATTGTTGATTGGGCTTTCGATCTTTTTATCTGGTGAATAAAATTGAACGGTACTTGATTGGTTCATTTCCAAATTAGTTTATGAGTAAAGCGCAAAACAGAATCATAACTGAGACGAGTTTTAATACTACTGCCAAAGGCTTGGGTAAACGTTTACTTCGTTTTTTTCTTAGAATGTTGGTTTGTTGAAGAACACTTATCTGGCGCTTATAGGAGTGTTTGATCCTGAGATCAAATGCCAAAAAGAGCGATTTCCTCTCATTTTTCTTTGCAACTTGACAAGTAGATAGATAGACAAACAGACTGCCGAACACATAGATAAATAGGTTGATAAATAGACAGATAGTTTGACAGATGGACTGATAAACTGACAAATTGACAGATGGACAGACAAGAGAAGGAACAGACACATAGACAGACACATAGACAGACGAACGGATGGACAGACCGACGGATGAATGGATGCATGATTATAGATACAGGTACAGACACACACAAACAGATATAGTACAGATGTAGATGTAGATGTTGAGGTAGGGGTAGATGTAGAGATAGATGTAGATGAAGATATATATGAAGATGTAGATGTAGATGTAGATGTAGAGGTAGGTGTAGGTGTAGGTGTAGATGTAGATGTGGATGCAGATGTAGATGTAGATGTAGATGTACATGTACATGTAGATGTACATGTAGATGTGGATGTAGATGTAGAGGTAGAGGTAGATGAAGATGTAGATGAAGATGTAGATGTAGATGTAGATGGAAATGAAGATGTAGATGTAGATGGAAATGAAGATGTAGATGAAGATGTAGATGTAGATGTAGATGTGGATGTGGATGTGGGTGTGGATGTAGATGTAGATGTAGATGAAGATGTAGATGTAGATGTAGATGAAGATGTAGATGTAGATATAGATGTGGATGTACAGGTAGATGTGGATGTGGATGTGGATGTAGATGTAGATGTAGATGTAAATGTAGATGAAGATGAAGATGAAGATGTAGATGTGGATGTAGATGTAGAGGTAGATGTAGGTGTAGATGTAGATGTAGATGTAGATGTAGAGGTAGGTGTAGATGTAGATGTAGATGTGGATGTAGATGTACAGGTAGAGGTAAATGTAGATGTAGATGTAGGTGTAGATGTGGATGTAGATGTAGATGTAGAGGTAGATGTAGATGTAGGAGTAGGTGCACATGTAGATGTTGACACGGACATAGATAGACAAAAATAAATCGGTATCTGGGTGCGCAACCTCTTAAACTAAAGTTTATTATTTTAAAATCGGATAATTATCAGAAAAACTAAAGGAAAGTATTAGGTAATTACTTACTTGTAAAGAACGCTGCGAGATTGGCAGTGTAGGTTGATATGATGATAAGAATAAAAAACCAAAAAGCTGCTGCTAGTATACGACCTGAAGGAGCTTTTGGCGTATTATCGCCCCCCTGCTGCAACATACTAGCGGTGGCAAACCACAAGCTGTTGAACAGGTTAAATTCTTCTCCTTCTGCGGGATTTTCGGCTGTCTTTCGATAACCAATTGGACTGAGATAGTCAACGCAATAGAGAAGAAATGTCATGACGAAAACCTAAGACAAAATAAATCATAAAATGACGTGTGTCGTCAGCAAGTTCTGATTGGTTAATACCTTGGTTTGTATAAAGAGTATTCAAAAGCGGAAAATTTCCCGCCAAAGTGTACTGAAGTTCGATAGTAGAAATTGTTACCCAGCAGATAATTGAACTTAAGTATCATTGAAGTGTGTGTTGCACGTTCAGTCTTAGTTTGTCTTTTCTTTTTACAGAAATAACTCGTAACGGTGACATGAAATGTCATATATGAAAATTATATTTCGTTTGTGAAATGAAATTTCACATCTGAATCTGCCATTTCATATGTGAAATACGTGCTTCATGCACCAAGATTTCACATGTGAAATTTTGAACCAGTTCCTTCCACATGTGAATTGGGTATATCATATGGGAAAGCGTTCCCATTTTCTACGTCCAATAAAAATTTCATAAGGGAAAATGTTCCAATTCATATGTTATTCATATGTCAAGTTACAAGTCATTTTCTTAAGGGTTAGCTTCAAAACCTAAATCTTAATTGCAATAATGATATAATGATAGTCGTAATCATGGTTGTAATCTGGGAAAACTTGTTGCCGTAGTCTTAATCATGATCGATAAAAAATTGTTATCGCAATCGTGTATCGGAAAAGCGTGTATCGAAATTCAAATAGCTCTGTGTTATTCTTGACGAATGTCCAACTTGGAATGATCATATAAAGTCCATAATGTCGAGGACTGGCAAAAGGATAGAAATGTTAGGACGCCTGAGAAACACTTTAACTGCACATAGTGCGAATGTTGTATACAGCTTGTTTATCCGTCCCGTTATCAAATACTGCGATTCTGCCTGGGTTTGTTGTGGAAAAGAACATACTCAACAATTAGAGAGATTACAAAAACGTGCTGCGAGAATATTAACAAAATGCAACCGTAGTGATATTGCTTTATCTAATTTAAAGTGATCTAGTCTTGAAAGTAGACGCGAACGTTATGTTTTTAACCTTGTAAAAAAGTCTTTGAGAGGTCAGTGCCCTCAATTTTTAAGAAATTATTTTATTTTTGTTGAGGATATTGTTCCGCGATTAACCAGAGAGAGTACTCTTCTGCGCTTACCAAGAGTGAGAACAGAAACAGTCAAACGTTCATTTTATTATAATGGC
This sequence comes from Heliopora coerulea, assembly GCA_030142905.1. NCBI lineage: Eukaryota > Metazoa > Cnidaria > Anthozoa > Scleralcyonacea > Helioporidae > Heliopora > Heliopora coerulea. The sequence continues at coordinate 242,485 of JASJOG010000279.1, read as the reverse complement.
CGTATTGCTTTTACTAAACTTAGTTCTATTTAGATGCGTTCTTTGAATGTATTTATCCTACATAAGTGCAGTAATGTTAGTTAGCTATGTATTTTTAACGTGTAATTTTAATCTTTAGGGCTCCCATTGATCACAGTAATTTTTATTACTGATGGCATTACCCAATGAAAATAAAGGTTTCATAATCATAATCATAATCATTTTATAATCAACCCCTACGAAAATTTCACATGTCATTTTCACATATGAAAGCAGTATTTCAAATGTGAAAATGTTTCGATTCTATATATATTTTGAAACAAAAATTTCGTACGTGAAATTAAGTTTCATATGTGAATCTACCAATTTATGTATGAAGTGCATGTTTATAATACCAACCTTTCTCATGTGAAATTTTAAACCAATCTATTTAATTATTTCATAAATGAATTAGGTACTTCAAATGTGACAACTTTTGTATTTCATATGTGGAATGAAAATTTCACATGTGAAGATGTTCCAACTCCATATCTTTCTCACACGGCAAATGAGATGTGAAATTTTCGTAACGGAATTACAATCAAAATGGAGGTCGAAATTTTAGTCATCACGATAGTCATCATAACATAACCGTAATTCGTATTCTTGCTTTATCTTTTTATTTGTCAATAATCGTAATAATTTTGGCTTATTAACTTCATTTGTTCGGCCTGTTCGGGGCAGTATTTTCCTGAGATTTTCATACGGACCAAGCTACGAAGGAGCTATGTCAGTGCACAAAAATCCAAAGGTAAATCATTGAGTGATAAAATAAAAGTAAAATTAAATCATAATGCTTAAATTCAGGTATTCGGATCCCAGTACAAAGTGTGGTAAGTCATCAAGATCCAAGGGAGAGGGTTGGGCCTAGAAATAGGGGCTAGGATTAGGGTTAGGGTTAAGGTTAAGGTTAGGGTCAGAGTAAGGGTTAGGGCTTGGAGTTAGGGTTAGGGTCAGGGTCAGGGTTAGGGTTAGGGTTAGGGTCAGGGGTAGGGTTAGGGTTAGGGGTAGGTTTAGGGTTAGGGTCGGTCAGGGTTAGGGTTAGGTTTAGGGTGAGGGTTACGATTAGGGTTAGGGTAAGGTTTAGGTCCAGGATGAAGGTTAGGTTTAGGGTTAGGGTTAGGGTCTGGGTGAAGGTCAAGGTTAAGATCAGGGTAATATTCAGAAAAATTAAATAAACAGGCGTAAAACTGAAAAAAGAAAATAAATAAAATTTATAAAAATATAATTGAGGTCATGATTGACGAAGTTCGCAAGAAAAGAAAGAAAAGGGATAAGATATATAAAAAGATGTCGAAACAGGTGATTATGACAACTTTTGCAGAACTTCGCTGTTGGCAGCCATTGTTTTTGTAAAAATAAAAACGTTGTCATGAATCGTCATGTTCCAAGCATGACAGGGAGACATGTTTCTAACCCGCTAGCAGATGATGAAACGACATGCCTGCTTATAAAGAAAGGAATGAAAATAGATAAGTAGAAAAGGTGAAGCGAAGTGTTGACGCCATTAGTTACATGAAGAATGGACATAAGTTAGTAAAATGAAGAAATAAATTCAAGGAAAAGCTGGTGATGGAAAAAATCTTAGTGGAGGTGAAGATAATTAAAATATAATTAAGAAGGCGAAAGTAAGAGGAAGTAAGAAATTCTGTAGGAAGAGAAAATAATCCATTGCCTGCCGATAACTTGACAAAGTATAAAATGAAGTATACTCCTAATAGTAACATCTTGGAACTCAAGATTTGAGAAAAAAACAAGACGAGACTAGGTAATTCAGTGATATTTCGAATTTATTCATTCAGTCTGAAGATGAATTTGAAATAAATTTGAAGTATCACTGAATTACCTAGTCTCGTCTTGTTTTTCTCAAATCTTGAGTTCCGAGATATCACTATTCGGAGAAAAAAATAAGATAAAGAAAAAATGAGTCGTCAAGAGACGAAGAAGGAGACGGGACCAATATATGCTCGTAAACAGTAAAGTTCTGCAAGAAACAGCTCAAAAATTACCGAGGGAATACAGAACAATATTAGAAACAATTTGGTAATTAATTATTATAATATGTGAATAAGAAAAAACAAAAACTTACATAAAGTATCCCATCGTAGAAAGCCCGCCAAAAGTTAAAGTTAGATAAGATTGGCAAAAACCCGATCATCTCTATGACAACTGATGACCGGACTGTCATGACGCCAAAAGGAAGAGAAAGAGGTCTGGGTTCGTCCATCCGCACTCAATGTTGTTTAAGGACTGTTATCTGGAGGATATTTCAAGAAACGTAAGATGAAGAATGCGTGGAAAGTGTTTATTTTGAAACGAATGAAATCTCAAACGACAGACTGATGAGTGAATAGATCTGGTAAGTGTAACATAAATCAAATTTTTAGATTAAAAGATCAAGTCATCAAACGAACGAATGTTTACAAATGATTTGAAATTTAACGTGGATAGATGAACGAACTTTCAATCGTTTGGTATTAAATAAGTTAAATAGCATGTAAGTGATGCTAACAAAAGTATTTGATAAACGTGAGAACCGAATGATGATTATAAAAATACAAATTAGTCATAGACAAATCGCTTATGCAACGTAAGAGGTAGGAACTGACAAAGTTTGAGCAATCCTATTTACCTCCAGTTCATGTTAGATTGAATCCTCCTGTTCAAAAGGTTAAATTCCAAAAGATAATGGAATATCCTGATTCCCCAATGGTTTAACCGTCTTTGAATTCGAATTTGTTTAAATGCTTCCTTAAGTTCATTTGGTATTCGCATTTCCCAATAAAATTCTGTTAAACTTGTAGGATAATGGTGGTGAAGTTAATAAAATTGATTCCTTAATTCTGTGGAGAATTGTCAGTTTTGACGGTCCATGGTGTTCGATAGAGAAATATGGGTATATGAATCCATCCAAAATATTGTCCAACTATTTGAGTGTGTAGAATATTTGGTTTGCAGAAATCTTGAAAATGACTTAGGCAGTATGGTAACAGAATGTCTTTTATGAAGATGGCCAGATAAGGAATGGCTCATAATGGTAGTGATTCATGGATGTGAAAGAACTTGAAAGAGTACAAAAGATGTTAAAATTTAGAATGGACAGAATGTTTCTTCAGGTTTTTATGGTGTTAGTAGGTGACAATTGGGGGATTAGGCCATATCTGGGATAACTCTTTATCATCCTCCATGTATGACCAGTGTTGTCTTAGGACATTGGAGATTGAATTAAGGTTGGGATCATAAGGGATTACAAAGGATGTGACTAAAGTGTTTTGTGTGTCTTTAAGAATTAATAATTGAGATTGTGTGAAGGAGGCAGCTTTGTATAGGCAGGGAAGTATGTCTATATCTTTGTATTCTCTATCAGTAAGTGTTACTCGGAGTTTTTCAGTACATTTTATGAAGTTATCATTATTGGTGATGACCTTCCTGTATCTTAACATTTTGACTATAAATTAAACCTTTCTTACAGCTAGTTTGATGATGAAAGTTGTGGTGTAAAAGTGGTAAACAGTCAGCAGATTTGATGTGTAAGTCAGACTCTAAAGTAAAACTGTTGGTTAAATAGATTGAAGTATCTAAAAACTTAACAGAATGAAAGGAATAGTTATACTCAAATTTAATTTTGGGATGAAAAGAATTGAATTTGTTAATAAATGTGAAAATGTTGTGCAAAACCTTAGTCTATAAAATGAAAATATCACCTATGTATCGTTTCCACATCATAGGTGAGAGGTCCTCAGGAAGCAAGTTTAAAAAAGTGTTTTCCAACTGCTCCATAAAGATGATGGGAAAAAAGGAGCCATTTTAGTGCCCATGGCTGTACCATATTTTTGAAGATATAATTCATCCATGAAGGTGAAATATATAATTTTTTTCTCAGATAAAGTGGAGAAATGTTTTAATGACTTGTAAAAGGGGCCACAATTTTCCATAGAATTATGATAATTAGGCTTGAATCAATGCATTTGTTCCATGATCAGTTGGTATGTTCATGTATAATTTTTTGAAGACTATTGTGATGGGAATAGTTCTTAGTGGTAGAGGTGTGGGGGAATACTGAAAACAGTTGACAAATAGTGATTAGTATCCTTAATGTATGTTGGTGACATTTCAGCTATGGATTTTAGGTAAAAAAAGATGAGATGCAATCTGTGGGGGAGTCACACAACCCAAAATGATTGATCTACCAGGAACATTGGCTTTATGAATTTTGGGAAGGAGATAAAAAGTAGGAGAATACATGGATTAATGGGCCACGAATATTGATAGATTTTATGATCAATAATTTTGTCATTTAGAAATGAAAAAATTAAGATATTTCCTTGTGACTGAAGAAAGTTGGAAAATGATGGTAACAGGATTACATGGTGTACGCTCATAGTAATAGAGAGTTGCTGAGTTGGGAGGTTGCTACCCTCATATAGTCAATAGAGGACCAAATAACAGTAGCACCCCTCTTATCAGCTGGTTTGAAGATGTATTCCCTACTGCCATTGTAATTAGACAAGAATATGTGTTTGGAGGAGGTTAGGTTGGGTGTGGGTGTGGAGGGAATATGTTATAGACTGTGGCAGATGTTCTTCAAGGTGTGAAACACTGACAACATGTAGGCAAGGAGGTTGTGGCTAGTTGGATTGGGTGGGTCCATCTGTAGACTAAGACTCTTAAAAGGGGAAGGATCATAAGGAACATTTCCGAAAAAAATAGTTAATGTACATCGAACGACGAAATCGTTTATAATAGTCCAGTAAGGTTTGAGGTTTGGTAGAAGATGGAGTAGAGACAAATTTTAGGCCCTTAGATAAGAGGGAGGTCAGCGGTTTAGGTAGAGAAATGTTAGTCAAATTAACAATGAGTTTTTCTAACCCTAACTCTAACCCTGACCCTAACCCTTATTTCTAGGCCCAACCCTCTCTCTAAGATCTTGATGACTTACCACATTTTGTACTGGGGATCCGATTACCTGAATTTAAGCATTATGATTTAATTTTATTTTTGTTTTATAACACAATGAATCCAGGGGTAAATACTTGTACAGAGCGAACAAACGAGTTTAATAAGGAATTTATTACTTGGCTTTTAGCTCCTTTCTTCGTCGCTTTCAACGAACGTTGTAGTTCGTGAGTGAGCTGCTTTGGTTTACTTGTTTGTTTTTACCAATTACTTCATGTTCTTTATATCAATTCATATATTTTTCTGTACAAAATTATTGTTAAGAAGATTTAATTACTTTTTTGGTAGTTTGTTATTGTAAATTTTCCGTAAAACGTACCTGAGTCTGGTTTGTTTGTCTTCAAATCAACTCGGAAATTTTCCTGCCAAAACTTGCCGGTCTGCACGAAAAACTTATAGCACGGCTAGGCAGCCAATTAGCGTCCGCCATTTTGCATACAGACCGGATAGCGAGCTCATTTATATAATAGTGATAATTATGACACACTTATAAAACCAAACCCTAAACCAGCTCGGAGTACTGCAAGCACTATCAAATTTGAAGGATCCAGTCAAACTGCATCGTTTCTCGCCCTTGAAATGATAAAGTTACTTACCGTAAGAACTACCATGAACCAAATGTCTCCGGAAAAAGGTTTATGGAAATTGAAAAGACTAAATTAAGTATGACTATTTAAATTCAATGCAATAATTAATGCAATTAAGATTATTAATATGATAATTATTATTATCACATATTAATTAATAATTATCATCATTAACAATGTGGTAATTAATTATTACATTAATTATTAATTAACGCGATTAATTAATTATTTCATTACTTAATGCAATTAATTAAGAGCAATCGTTAATTACATTAGTCATTCAGTTATTAATATATTATATGGATAGCCATAGTTTCTCGCTTTTGAAATTATAAAATTACTTACCGTAAGAACTACCATGAGCCAAATGTCACCGGAAAAAGGTTTATGGAAATTGAAAAGACTTTCTTTTTCTTCTGGAATTCTTAAGATTAAGGCCATTCGAAAATCCATGAATGGTTTACTGAAGTCAATCACCTCCTCTCTTTCAGCTGTTATTGTAAAGGACCCGATTGCTATGTCAGCTTTCTGAAAAATAAAAACCCATTAAGCAATGAATTTCAACGTACGTTTCCCATTACCGTTTATCAGCCATGGTTGAGATCAGGCGACAATTATTAGCCAATCAGAGCTCGCAAACAAGTCCCGTTATTTTATAGCGAATTCTACCAACATGCAATCAAACATCTGATATTACAAGAAGCAGTTATGGCGAACCCAAGATCTTTTTAAAGAGGGATTGTTAAAGGAGCCTCTGCTAGAGGTCTGGGTCGCTTCCTCGTCCAGAAATATCTTATATTTTGAAGTCTTTAAAAGAGCAATTCTGGCATTTGTAATAATACAAAATCAAGGCAGTTCTTGAGTTTGAAATGCACGGTAAGAGTCGTTAATCTCATCGTTCCTTAAGTTATAGTTACGTAAAAATTATTTTGCTATATTCTACGCTTCGGAAGGTCTTTTTCTTTGTTTTTTTTTTGTGTCCCGAATAGCAACTATCCACTTTTAATATCCAAGCGCACGCAAATTAAATGATTAAACTCCAATGGTTGTTGTAAACAATAGCGTAACGGACTATGGTCAGTGTCAGAGCAAGTCCTAAGGGCCCCCGACCTTTAAGGGGCCCCCGATGAATCTGTAAAGACAGTTGAGATTAAAGTGTTGAAATATATGTCTACACTAAGGGGAGTGACGGGGGTCCCCGAACGAAATTCTCCTAAGGGCCCCAGTAGTTCCGTTGCGCCACTGGTTGTACAGAGCGTTTTTACCTGTAACGTTTTTCTTAGATAAACAATGAAGATTTTTCTGAGAAATATATAGATCTAAATAGGCGCAGACGATGTCGTAGGTACAGTAACAGTAACAGTAACGTTAACAAGACCAGTTACCTTCGGATTTTCAAAAAAATATTCAGCGTTGTCGGCTTTGTTAGTTACTGTTACGAGCCGGTCCCTATTGAATTATGTGGCTGCTTTTGGTTCAATTTGCTCGCAACAAAGAATACAAAACCAGCTATATTTTCAACTATTTATTTTACTTTACTTGAATTACTTAAAGATTAGCGTCTTTATTCTTCCTAACCTTGAAATATGTATTAACTGCTGTGAGACTGAGCACAACTCTGATCACTCTGTACGCTCTTGGATTTTGGTTCTTTTGATTTCTTTTACGACTTTGACTTCTTGGTTTCTTCGGTTCTGTTGATTTGTTTGGTTCTTGATATTGATAATTCCTTTTAATACTTCGGTTCGTAATGATGTTATTCAGGCTAACGCCTTATGAATAATGCATACACTGCTGAGTTGTGCTCTGTCTTTTATACGTTAGGATTATGACTATTTTCTTTACGTTAAACGGTGCGTGAAAGCTTGTTCCAGCACAGGATGTCCGTTACGTTATCTTGTAGGCTAAGGCGTTGCGTTTTGAGGTTTAACTATTTCCTCACTCATGCACGAAAGCAAATTACTCATGCACGAAATGCACGAAAGCAATATTCATGCACGAAAGCAATATATCCTAAATATAATATCTACTATATACATGTTGTAACATTACGAAAAGAGCTAAGATTGTTCATTATATAATAACGTGACTTGTTCGCAAGCTCTGATTGGTTAATACCCGTATTTGGAAAAGAGTATCCAAACACGAAAATCTCCCGCCAAAAGTGTAATGAAGTTGTTTTGCCCGTTCAGTCTTATTATTCTATAAAAGAATCACGTGACGATTTTTGTAAATACTGTGATTCAAATACTTTATACGTTTCTTAAGCTTGACTTTGAAATGACTTTGAAAAAACACGCTTGTTCTTCCTCCTTGTCACCGTGTTGAAGTGGCTTCGCTTTGTGGATCAGGGTTCGTGTCTTCTCAAGCTTGACTCTGGTAGTTAATGATTTTCGGAAAAATTGCTTACTTCATTACTGTGTGCATTAAGAAATACCAAATGGATTACCGTGTTTGGATATTGTGATGCAAACACTCGCCTAGTGGCTAACGTTTTTCGCGCTTTCCTCATGTGTTACAACATCCCGCGTGTTTGGATCACAGTATCCTAACACGGGAATCCATTTGTTAATTCATTATTGTGGTTGCCAACAGGGGGTAGGCTAAAGCCTCTAGAACCCCCCTGGATGCGCCACTTGGAGCCGGATCGGAACCGTAGACCTCAGTGATGGGAAACTCAGTCTTTTACGAAATTTTTTTGTGGTATAACTTACCTTATTTATCAATGCCCCTACTAGACCATTCCATTTTCCATCCTTCTTACTTCCAGATCCCCCCTTCTCCAAAACCACAAATTTGTACTCAAATTCCATCTTCTTTGCTAATTTCTTCACAATATCCACGCTGAATCCTTTGAAGTCGTCTTGACTCGGATTACTTTTATTTGTGTCCACGATGACGAACGGAGGATCAGACTAGTAGTAAACATCGTGTTTTTTACCCATGACAGTATATAGGCAATCGGTATACCGATTCCTACACATACGCATATAAATACAAACACAGTCTCGTCTTAACCTGCATTTACACCAGCATGCACACTCACCTTCATCTACATCGACATTTACTCTTACATCCATATCTGCATTTAAACATATACTTACAATCACAACCATACCTTCATTCACACCTATCCCTACTCTCGTACCTACACCTACGGTCACACCGACACGTACACTCACACTTAAACTCACACCATATTACGCTCACATCACATTTACACCCATAGTTATGCCGATATCTGTTTAACCCTTTCCTGTCAGAGACGTCTCCCAAAGGCGAGTAAAATCGTTTTGCGTTAGCCGGAACAAATTTAAAAAGTCGAGTATGGACTGAAAGAGTTGGGGCGATAGTTTTTAACCTTTTCCTGTCCAAGACGTCTTCCTTTGCCGAGTAAAATTGTCTGGCGTTCGCAAAAGTAAAATTTAATTAGTCGGGTATTGGCTGGAAAGGGTTAAGACATAGAAGCTGTTGAACATGTCTTCGTCGTCTGAATTCTGTGTATTCAGGAAGACGTGGAAGTAGTTGTGGAGCTGGAGATGTGGACCGCTTTCATGATGGCCGCTGTATGATGTTCTTGTATGAGCTTGTAAAATAGCCTTACCGGGCTTGTTTTGGTGTTTGTAATTCAAAAGAATCTTTGCTTCTAAACGAGGCTAGTAAGGCCATTTAAGATGCATATAAAAGGATACTTGAACGGGCTGCCATTATGAAAAACATGTATAAGTATACGTGTAGATATATAGGTATAGGAAAAGGCCTCTATCTATACCAACACTTATACTTATAGCTTCATCTTCACCTCTACCTCCACCTTCACCTCTAACTGCATTCATACATTTACCTTTTTCTGCACCTATACATTTACTTATATCTATACCTGCACCTATACTTGCACCTACACCTACACCTACACCTACACCTACACCTACACTTACACTTACACTTACACCTACACCTACACCTACACCTACACTTACACTTACACCTACCCCTACCCCTACACTTACACCTACACTTACACCTACCCCTACCCCTCTACCTATACCTATATCTATCTTTCAATTAGTACCAATATTAATACCTACACCTACATTTATACCTGCACCTATGATTATGCCAATATCAGTACCTATATCTGTACCTGTATCTATATGCCTTTTCCCGGTGTCCATACATATCCTATGCCTATGCCATACTTAGCTTTTGCTTTACATTTGCACTGGTCAGAAACAAAGTTAACCGTTCGTTAAAAAGATCGAATTTTTTTTACCTTTTGAAACATGATAGTGAAATTTCTTTTTAATTTTTTCATCGGCTTTTCGTCTCTCTTCTCGTGGCATAGATAATTTTCCACTACATCGGCAACCCATCTTATTTGATCTGCCTTGGGAAATCGAGACTTCGGAGGATCAGAATTCCATTTCCATTCCTAAAATAAAATTGTTAGTGGATCAATGTTTCCGATCAACACGATATAACACATGGCTTACATTATGGTACTTTGGTAAGATGACCAAATTATTATTAGTTTAAAGTAATGTTTATTTAAATTTGTTCTAAAAAAAATTGACTTTTATAGATCAAAGTGTAAAACTGAATAACATCATGAAGTAAAAATGGAGCGCTGCGTAGGCAGTGTGGAAATCGAAGTGAAATAATTAGAAAGGTTTTTTCTCTCTGACGAAGAGCCTTCGCTCGAAACGTTAGATAACTACTCTCACATTCCGGCAGTACTCAAACCTTTCTGATTATTTCACTTGAATAACATTATGCTCGTTTACGTTAATTTAAGCTTATGTTTCTAAATTCTTATATTCATTTATAAAATAACACGCGTACTACACACGCTCTGATTGGACGAGCCTCATTTTCTCTTAGAGTACAGAGACACGGCTGACGTCATTTTGATTTTGTATCAGAGTACAGAGACATGAATGACGTCACGAAAACTCGAGAAAATCTTGGTTATTTTATAAGACAAATGGAAAATAGCTTTCGTGTCTCTGTACTGTGATAGAAACATGAATGACAACGCCATTTCAACCGGAAAAAATCCCAGAAAACACTCGGCTACACCTCGTGTTTTCACTAGGCATTTTTCCTGTTGAAATGACGTCATTCATTTTATCAGTTCACAGCACAGAGACAAGAAAGCTATTTTCTATTTGTTAGATATAAAGATTTTGGATGTTTCTATGATAAATATAATTTTTACTTTACCCTGATAAGTTTTTTTTCACTGATAACGACGAAGTCCAGATCCTCAATCTTTCGCAAGCCATTTGCATCAAATTTAATCTCTCCAGTCAAGCCACAGTTTGTATCCTAAAAAGATCATCGAACATTAAAGGAAGTACGTTAATACTTTGAGGCCTGATGATGGCATTTGTCCTCTTTATTAATTTTACCCGGCCAAATGCCAGGCAATTATCCTCATCGAAAGGGTAACCCCAATCGGCCTCTATAGGTTAAGCTGTTTTACGCTCTCTGGATCTGATCATATTTTTCATAATGAAATCCCTCTATTTACTTGGTACAACTAACGGGCACTTGTCTTCTTTGAAGAATTAACTACACGTCTATGTATGACATTAGAGATGACAAGCCGCCAGAGAGCACAACTAGCATGGTCAATGTTTTAGAAACAGCTCAAGGTACGACTTGCGTAGCAGCAACCTCGTACCCATGGTCTTATCTTCGCTCGTAGCCTGGGTACGAGGTTGGCGCAGCAATAGCTTGGACTATGCACTTCAAATCCTTACATAAGCTTTACGAAGCAAGGCATGAGCTACTCAACAACGAGACTGGAGCAACATGTCAAAATTGATCACAGAGAAAGTCGTTTCTTTTGCAAATTTAAGACGATTTTCTCAGACAAAATGTAGCCATGTAGTTGTTGGTAAAAATTTTGAAAAAGGTTATTTAGGAGTGAAATTTTTGATATTTTTTATGTTCTAAGTTTGGTGGAAAGGCCTCCGAAATAGCAGACGTCTTCGTTGGCAAAAATGCTACCTCATTCAAATAAATACATGCATAAAAGCATAAATAGATAAATAGATAAATAGATATATACGTAAATACCTAAGTATACAAGTGGAAAGGTACATAGGTACGCAAGTACACAAGCACACTAGTGCATAAGTACACAAGTACACTAGTACATAAGTACATAAGATACTCAAGAATGTGATTTCTGCAGTCATTATTTGATGTTACGCGTACAAGGGACAACAATTTAACGTCGTTCTTCATTGCTGGTGTGGGTCATTGTCAGAGTTTCTCACGTCTTTGGTGTTGATATAAGTGTTCACGTTTGGAGTGGTTACGGAATATGAAGAACAGACTTGTTCATACCTTCTTTCTAGTACAAGTTGGTAGAGTTACCTAAACACAACATTCGAAAGGAGAAGTGTATTAATTTTTATGGGGATTGAGAATGAGTCATAAAATGATGAGATAGGAACGTCCAGGATGACTTGGCCATATAAAAGATTATTCCTTCCAAAATAAGGAGAGTTAATGAACATTAGTCCTTTGCGTGTAGTCGAAGCAGTTCCTGTTCCTCGCAAGACGTGATCAAGGGCATTTGTATGTTTTCACAGTGATTTCACTATGAAAACGTAGAAAGCTTCTGTTGTTTGTAGCAAATACCTTTAATGCTCATTTAAAATTTTCCCAGAAGCGTTTATGAAAACGAAACAGAACATGAAGAGTTCATTAAAAAGTCTATAACGACTGGTTTAAATAAAAATTCAAAAATATTTTTGCCATTGACATGGCAGCAATCAGAAAACTAAAGAAACAAGCGACTGCCACTACCAGCGATATTTGATGACGACTCTGCCTCGCCATCGAAAGTTATACGGTCTAGTGTGGTATTTTTCTTGAAATGAAGATTACAGTGACGGTGTCAGTCATAGTCACAGTCACTCAATAGTAATACTCTTGATAAATAAATTTTCTCTTCACGTTGTCCTGGGTTGTTAAGTATGGAAATGTTCGACTGTCTGTCCAAAAGCAACAAAAGCAACGCTTAAGGTGTCTAAAGTATTTTCCACTTCACCAATTTCAATTATAATTTGTTTCCTTCATGCAGTATAGTTTCTTTGATGTAGAATCGTTTCCTTTTCAATCTTTTTGCTTACCGTTGGTCAACACGCCTGTCACGGATATTTTATATGAGGGTAGGTTGGTGTCGCAAGTCTCTCATGATAAAGTGGTTTATAAGACATACATAACTCAATGCACATCATACTTACATTCGTTAAGGCTTTCAATACAGCTGTACTATTGGTAAGGAGTTTATCCATTTTGTTAAATCGTAACGCAAGCTGGTTGATCAATCGTAAAGCGTCTATAACTGAGGCATAGAAAACCTATAGATGATGTAAAGAACAGGTTTTTCACCACTCTTCATTCCGCTTAACGTTTCCTTATCTAAGTTTATCTCGATTCGGGTGACTTCTCTTTATCTAACGTAGCCTGACGTCACTTCTCAGTAACTTCGTCTTCTTAATTAGCTAATCTCACATCACTAGAACTCATCTTAGTTTTCTTCTTTTATCTTACCTGAACTCTTCTCTCATCAGATCACCTCTCTTCACCTCACCTCAAATTACTTCACCTTACTTCACCTCTTTTCGTATCCGCGAAGACTTAAATGTCGAACAACTCGAATGCTTAACGATCGAAATTAGAAATCCTCGTTCTAAGCCATTTTTGGTAAGTACTTGGTATAGACCGCCCAAATCTCCCCCAAATTCAATTGGCTTCTTCGAGAATTTAATTGGCACAACTGATGCAGAAAATGCAGAGTTATATCTACTGAGAGACTTAAATTGCAATTTACAATCTAGCATACTAGATGAGGTGTCTACAGATCTCCCGAATGTACTAGATGTATATGGCTTAACGCAGTTGAGAAAGGAACCAACAAGAATATGTCCAACTATACAAACTCGTTTGGACTTGTGTATTACTAATTGTTCCGAATTGTGTATTACTAATTGAGCTACCGAGACTCAGATGGTGAGCTAAGGTGCAAATTCGATATATATGTGCGACCTAATATATATGATATATATGTGCTCACCATCTGAGTCTCGGTAGCTCAATGGTTAGAGCGTCTAACCGGTCATCAGAAGGTTGCGGGTTCGGTCCCCGCCTGGGGCTCAGAAATCATTTTCTGAGTATCGAGCTTGAAGATCGTTCATCTACCTTAATATATCCAAGCTCTCACGTTTCTCAAACATTAAACTGCTTCAATCATTATTTAAGAAATAGAAAATGAGTCAGGTGCTTTTATCGAGTTATAATGCACGAAAGATGTTGAAAGAACACGAAAGAAGTGCGTAAAACACGAGGCGATAGCCGAGTGATTTACTGCTTCTTGAGTGTTCTCTGAACATCTTTCGTGCATTATAACTCGATAAAAGCACCCGACGAGTTTTTCTATTTCTTTTATAAAATAAGCAGACAAACAAGCGCAGTAAACATTTTATTTACAAGATCAAAATGGAAATTCTCCATAACATGTCAGATGAACACGTCACGCGCATGCTTGGCTTTATTGATTCTTGATTCTGGCTGTGAACAGGGAAGTCAACAACATTGGTGTCTGGCAAGATTCTTAAACAAAGTGTGGATAAAAAGAGTACAGAAATGTAAAAAAAATTCAACAATGATTAACAGACACACAGTCTAACATTTACAAATTTAATCGCTAGTCGCTGCTCGATATAAAAACAATCTGGACACTTCCGATTGAACAAGAACTGAACAGGCTGCCAGCCATGGAGAGATTCTGGAACTGTGTATTTGTCGACGTTACTGCCACTTCTGCCGCAGAAGTAGGCGTGTTGATCGGTAGCTGAGCGTGAGGTGCAGTACTGAGAGCAGCAGAAGGTGGATGGCCAGAAAAGAGAGAACGGGACAAGACATCGCTGCAGTTGCGAAGCTGGGATGAGGACGGACGTTCGTTGTAATGGACAAGACTTTGTTCATTTCGATGACCAGAGATTGCCATGATATGGCGATTTGGAATATCTGCATTCGACCAAAGTGTGATGGCTGTAGCTCTTACACTGTGGTTGGTGTAAATCCTCAAGAGATCAGCCGCTTCGCTGATATCGGCCATCATTCTGCCCAATTTGTTGACTCCGAGTGGCCGATTTTCGAACCAGATTGTGTTTGTTGGCTTCCAACTCTTCCCGACGGGATACTGAAAAAGAGCCGGACAGTTGGGGTTGACTTTTTTAAGGTAGAAAGCCAAGACTTTATAGCCATCAACTTCTTGGTCGGTGACATACATTCTTGCCGCCTTCTCGTTGCTGGACACGTCATTTGCCCCGCCAGGATGGTTTTTGGACGTTTCATCGTGAGTCATTTTCACGTAACGTCGACCAGAACTGTCAACTTCAAAGGTGAAGCTGTTAACGGTGAGGGAACGTTGACCTTCGCGGCCTCTTCTACACCAGTACAGTACGGTGTGAAACCACACACAACGAAGAAGAGATAGTGGATGGTTCAGGTCGAAAACGCCACTTGTTTTCAGCTTGGCGAGGTCTTCTTGCTCCAGCGGCGGTTTGTGCTGGACATTTTCTTTGCCAATTTGCTTCAGCTGTTTTATTTTGGCGTCGAGCGTGTGGTTTGACCGTGTAACTCTCGGGCTTGAAGCTATTTTAATCCCTCTGTTGAAAGGTGGATTATTCAGGTATCTTTCAATCCCGTGTCTGAAGCCGAGCAGCGCTGACTTGCTGTATTCTTGTTTGCCATTGGTTCTCGCTTCGGCGTAAAAACGACGGAGGTTCTCGTCTAGTTGCCCGGTTGTCATTTGCTCGAGCTTGGTCACAATGTTTTTCTGCTGGCACCATTCTAAATGTATGAAACAGTTTCGTCAGCTACTGTTTAAAACAAAACTACTGAGTATTGTGTTTACTTTTTTATGGTACGACTAAAATGCACTTATTTTTACTAGATAAAACATTTAAGAATGTCGTGTTTATATAGTTTTGTTGCTTTGGCCTGGGTTACTGTCGAAATGGCCATTTTTACATGTAAACAGTTAGATAAATTCGCTTTGTTCCAGCAGTATACAGTGTACAGGAAGCTTTTAAAAGTTTGAAAAAATTTTACATACCTTTGAAAGTTTTAACTGCCCAGTTTGTCGCGTTTTTGGTAGCCTTTGAGTGTCTATTTTCTAACAAAAGGTTCAGCTCAGAGTTGGAAACAGCAGCGAACCTTCCTCCTCCGTAGTCGACCCGTAGTCTCTTATTGCAAGGCTCTGTTGTGGACATTGTGCATTTAGTAAATGGTATTTTTGTTATCAAATTTTGTATTCAGAATTTTATTCACAATGTTTGGGAACACGTACATGCGACGCGGGAAAATCAGGAAAAAAAGGGAGTTATAATGCACGACCATTAGCCAATCAAATTGCATGTTGTAGTCCCTTTATTTTATAATAATATATAGTGGCTTCCGCTTAGGTCGCACATATATATCGAATTTGCATCTCGGTAGCTCAATGGTTAGAGCGTCTAACCGGTCATCAGAAGGTTGCGGGTTCGATCCCCGTCTCGGGCTCAGAAATCATTTTCTGAGTATCGAGCTTGAAGATCGTTTATCTACCGTATAAGTGATCACTCCCTTATCTTATTCGCAAGACAAATCTCTTTAAAACAGGTACTAATAAAATCATTATAAAGAGAAATTTCAATTATTTCGATAAAGCAGACTTTCTGAACGATCTTAGCCAGATGAACTGGCATGAAGTTTGTTTGCATGACAACCCAAACAAGATGCAGAAAGTGTGGAAGAATAAATTTTTAAATGTTATTGATAAGCATACACCGTTAAGGAAGAAAAGAATTGGGAAAAAGGAATCCCCCTGGATTACAGCCGATGTATTGAGCAAGATCCACAAAACGGACTATTTGCTTCAGAAAGCTAAATTAATGATGAAACGACATGGAGATCATTCACAGTTGCAAGAATTGAGGCAAACAATAAGATCAAACAGGCTAAACGCAATTATGTTGAAACCAACCTTGAGCAATCAAAACATGATCCAATTAAAACCTGGAAACTTATGAATGAAGTGGGTTCTCTCCCAGAAATCAATTTTGACAACAAAATTGCAACCACGCCAGAAGATAGAGCGGAAGCTTTTAATTGCCACTTTACGAGAATAGGTGAGAACCTGGCTAGTAAAATTGTAGGAACTCAAAACGATCCAATATCGTACCTTAAACCTGTAAATAAAGTTCTCGCTTTTAGTGAGATCGAAATACTTGACGTCAATCGATCACTCAAGAAGATTAACGCAAAAAAGCTGCAGGACTAGACAATATTCCATGATACTTTTTAAAAATTGCGGCCAACATTGTGTCACCTCTGACTTCTACATTCATGCAATCAATTGTAACTGGTATTTTTCCTGAAAACTGGAAAATGGCCAAGGTCTCACCCATTTTTCCAAGAGTGAAAAAAGGTCAGATTTTGAAAATTACCGACAAATAATATATCGGTTGTTGCAAAGATATTTGAAAAAATAGTCTACAACCAGTTTTATAAATACCTGACTGATAACAATTTATTGACCAAATATTATCAGTCAGGGCTTCGTAAACTTCATAGTGCAATAAAAGCTTTACTTGAAACGACAAATAACTGGTGTGTCAATATTGACAACGGATTCATCAACGGCATAATTTTTATTGATCTTAAAAAAGTATTTGACACCAATGATCACGGAATCTCGTTGCGAAAATTCGTGCATTATGGCGTCGATCAAAATGCTCTACGAAGGCTCAAGTCATACTTAAATCGAAGTCAAAGATGTTATGTGAAATGGCATATGTCTTCTTCTAAACCAATAAGAAATGAGGTTTCCCAGTGCTCTAAAATCGGCCCTCTGCTCTTCTTGGTCTATATGAAAGGCCCACGTAATTTCTTGAACAACGGTTCTCCTAGGATGTATGCTGATGTTGCGAACATCAGCTATTCTGGTTCGATGTTAAGCGAAATAGAGCAACAAAATGAATATTGAATTAAGCAAATTAAACAAGTGGCTTAAAGCAAATAAATTAAGCCTAGACACAGCCAAGACTGAATTAATGATTATTGGTTCTCGTCAAAGGCTTCAGACACAAAATGGTCAAGAGATGAATGTCTTCGTTGAGGGCAAACAGATTAATAGAGTCAAAAATACTAAGTCATTCAGATCAAATTTTGATGAATACCTGTCATGGAATAAGCAAGTTTCCCGAAATCTCGAAAAAGGTTTCTGCTGGCGTGAGCTATCTTAAACGTATGAGACCATTTAAAAGAAAAGAAACAGCTGTAAAAGTTTAGAAAGGTTTAATTGAACCTTATTTCAACTATTGTATTCCCATTTGGGACGGCATTAGCGGAAAATTATGTGATAAACTGCAAAAACTACAGAATAGAGCTGCCAGAGTGATCACTAAATTTAGTTATGTAGTGTGTTCAGACTTAGTTCTGAAGAGACTTCACTGGGGTAAGCTATTTATTACTCGTAAAAAGCAGAACTATCCTAATGTATAAAGTAGTTAATAATCATACTCCTGATTAAATTCAGGAATTGTTTACCAGTAGAATAAATAATTATAATTTGAGGGATTCTTAGAATACACTATTTCTACCATTGACTCGAACAGATTATTTAAAGTGTAGTTTCAGCTGTAGTGGAGCTTTTCTATGGAATAGTCTTCCAAGAGAGCTCAAACTAGCTGAATCATTTAGCACATTAAAAAAAGATATTCATAGTTTGTTTTCCTCATCAGACTCACACGGCAATCATGTAAACCACTACGTCACATTTCTTTTTACTTCTTTGTATTTCCTTTTACTTCTATTCTATGTACATGCTATTTTCTCGAAAAATTTTTAAACAGTTTATGTAATCTGTATTGATGATTCTACCGTGTATAAATAAAAATCTGTCTGTCTGTCTGTAATTTTATATCACTTCAACTACTTCACCTCACCTCACTTCACTTCACCTCACTTCACTACCTTACTTATGTTCATTTAATCTTACCCCTCTTCACATCATATCATAATGCTTCATCTTTTGTCTCTTCGCCTTATCTCACTGTACTTCACCTCACTTCAGATTATTTCATCTCACTTCATTTAACTAACCTTCACTTCACTTCACTTTGCGTCATTTCACTTCACCTCACCTCACTTCGCTTCACTTCACTTCACTTTACTTCCTAAAACTTCACTTCACTAAACTTCACTTCACATTACTTCACCTCACTTCACCTCACCCCACTACACTTCACTTAACTTTACTTCATTTCACTTTACTTCACTTCATTTCACTTTACTTCACTTCATTTCACTTCACTTTACTTCAATTCACTTCATTTCACTTCACTAAACGTCCCTTCACATTACTTCACTAAACTTCCCTTCGCATTACTTCACCTCACTTCGCCTCACTTCGCTTCACTTCACTTCTTTTTACTTCACCTCACTTCACTTCACTTCACCTCACTTCAAATCACTTCATCTCACTTCACCTCACCTTACTTCTCTTCACATCACGGACGTCATCTCGTCTTTCCTCATCTCACCTCAACTCAACATGTCACCCCCTCTCACCTCACTTCATCCCATTTTACGTCACTTCGCTTCACATCAGCTCACCTTACATCTCTGCATTTTACTTCTCTTCACCTAACATTACCTCTCTCGCTTCACGTCACCTTTCCTCATCTCGCCTGAATTCACTAAACTTCACATCACTTAATTTCCCAATTTTGTCATTTCACCTGAGCTGACCACACTCTTACTTTCACCTCACCTCACCTCAGCCACTTCACCTCACTTCACTGCAGTTTATTTCTCTTTACTTAACATTACTTCACTTCATTCCGCTTCGCATCACATCACACTAATCCTCCTCGCTTCACTTCACTTCCCTTCACATAATTTCATTTCGCGTTAACTTGCATCTCGTCACTTCTAGTCACTTCATGTCGTTTCCTCTCACCTCGCAAGGCCATGGCATACCAAACCTTAACACATCTCAAATTCACTCTCACTGCACTTTATCATTAAGGCCTGTTTGTGCGTGCGATTTTGCACGTTGCGATTGTCACCCTGGTGTGTGTAATAAACCCATTACAGTCTATATAGCAAGATATCCGCTTATGATTGGCTTCAGATTGTCCTCAACTGTCTCTTCAGTTAAACACATACTCCAAGATGTCAATCGCATGACACAAAATCGCGCGAGTAAAACAGCCTTTTACATTGCTATTTAACACCACATCGTATGTGTTATTTTGAAACAGGGCAACTGTTTTTAAGCGTTCTAAAAACTTATATTCAACTCACATCGGAAAAAACGTTTTCCTTAAATGCACTTTTGAGACGCGTTTCTTGGAAATTAATAAATTTCGCATTTGGTGCGGGAAGACTGAAGCCCACAAAGCCTTCGAGAGGTTTGTAGTCTATAGTTCTAAAATCCTAAACAAGAGACATCAACTGTGAGATTTTTTTTTATACTCGTAAGTGCACTACTCTTAACTGCGTGGAAAATTGTGCATACATTTACATAAAACAAATGTGCATAAATTTACTGTATGGTTGAGACCACTGTTTGGCCAGTACGAAAAACTACGTATGCTGATTGGTTCCGAATGGTCCGAGATTTTACGACACTAGACCGGTTGGTCCAATACGCTTTTATTCGAGACCAGTAAGTTTTGGCGGGAAAACCTTCAAGATGATTCAAATGAAACAAAGAGAATTAAGCATCGACAAGGGGAAATTCCGAACCGTATACTGCTGTAACGTTTGTAATGCTTTTGTTTAAAGCTAGTTGTACAAAAGCTCCACAAAGGAATGTTTAAGTAGTGGAAACAAGAAGCAAAACGAGCAACTTACGAGGTAAGGTAAACAGCAATATTCGGCGACTAAATTCCAGTTAAAAATGGGAAAGGAAACCAACCAAAAAGCCATATTACAAATTCCTCGTTAACTTCGTCTGCACGGTCCATACTGGAAAGTATTTGCCTGAGATTTTATCTCGCAAACCTCGCTCATTCGTCACTTGGAGTCTACGAAAACCTCAAGCAAATACTTTCCAGTACGAGCGTTACTCCTTTGTTATTAAATATTTAATATTTAAGAAATGGAAACGTTTCTCAATATCTTTGGAGTAGTAGAAACACCATTGGGAGTTTGGGAGAACAGGAAAAGCTAAGAAACAATTTAGACGCTTCCTCAACGTTGACATTCAAAAAACAGAGTATTTATTTCAGATTGGCAAATATTTACATTTCAAGATATCGGCTTCGATAAACATTAAATATTACTACTGACCCCAAGCAACCACATTTTCTACAGTTACTGAGTATGCATATATTACACATTACAACTGACCCCAAGCTACCATATTCTCCACAGTTACTGAGTATACATATATTACATGTAACTACTGATCCCAAGCGACCACATTCTTCACAGTTACTAAGTATACATATATTGCATATTACTACTGACTCCAAGCAACCACATTCTTTAAAAATTAGTACGATAAATATATATAGCTAGTGACCCCAAGCTTACTCTCTAGAGTTTCTAGGGCTTACCATATCACTGGCAATCCACTTCCATAGTTGACGATCCTTATCATACAATCGCGCCTGTAATGTCTGCAAAGATTAGATCGAGGAAATGCTGATATCTCTTCATGTTATTAATCGTAAAACATGCATAAAGGCGATAGGAGGATAACTAAACGTGCCATGTTTTTTAAAGCAAAAGTGAAAAAAAAACCCAAAACGGAAAAGCTATTTGAGTTCCGTTGCGTTGATAATTTGATTAACATAAACTTGCCAGTTATCAAAGGCTCAAAGTCGGGTAGGACATTACATATAGGTTATTATTTAAGAAATTAAGGAGAAGGTTGAGAGAATTTGAAAGCTGCTGTGTTTCCCCGAGCCCAAAAGTAGAGGGTTTACACAGCCACTTGAGGATTCTCCCAACCTCTCCGAGTGTTTGCATCGGGCTGTATAAACACATCAAAAAAGCGTCAATTTCTTTTATGAAACAAGCAAAAAACTGAGCAATAACTGAACTTTATTTTCAATATCGAATGGTCAGTCCTACTTATTAGTTTGTAAACCAATCATAAGTTCCCATTCGTTCCAAGAACAAATTTTGGCGTCAGTAAACCAATCAGAGGTTTCCGTTTGCGCCAAGAACAAATTCTGGTGTCAAGCGGCGCCTTTATGTCATAACCGTGTTTGCACTGCCTGATGTAAACACGGTAACCGACCAATCACTGGGCTGTAAATGGAAACTTATTTCATAAAATAAATTATATAGTATTACCGCTTTCACGACAGTTTCTATATCCTGCGTGTCACAGAGCAAGATAACTGTTTTAATCGGAATTTTCCATGCCATTCTTATTACTCGTTTTATCATTTTAATGTCGTGCATTTTGAGACCCGGCATCACCTCCATTTTGACGTAACGTTTTTGACCTTGTGTATGTAAATTCATGGCTTGAAGGCTCCTTTGTTCTGTGAAAAATAATTCATTAACATTTGTAAACTTTTAACCACTAAAATGATTAATTTTTTTTGTGTTTCATGGTTTATCCTTCTATCCTCCTATCCATCGATCTATCCATAGAGTTACATTTGTAAAATTGTTAATCCTGATAGAACCACCGTGTCATAAATAGAAATATCTATCTATCTATCCATCTATCCGTCCGTCCACCCATTTCTGATGATTCCAAACATTCTATTGATTCTAATCCAACTAATCCTGGTAATCGTTTATTCGTATTAATCATACTGATCATTCTAACCGTTCTAATCATTTCAATCATTCCCAGTCTCTTTTTATCTTTTTCCCGGTACCCTCTTTGATTTCTCTAATCTTATAACAACAGTAAAATCTTGTATTTACCGTCGTATAACATAAGAGCTTCGTCGATCTGATAACGCACAAGGAAATCTAATATGGCCGTGTTTATGACGCTAATGTCGGGATACATTGATATGGTGAATGGTCCGTGTGGCTTAGATTGTGGAGCCATAGTTATCACGGGAACGTTCAAGTACTGTGCTAATGTGTCAGCCTCATCATTTTCACGTTGCAAGTCGAGGATAACCTTTGCTTTCGTACTTTTGAAATATTTAATGTTTTCGAGCAAGCCACCTAGGAAACAGGAAGCAGGAACTAGATGATAAAGAGCTTTTTACAGCTGATAAAGCAGGAAACTGAGACGAGAAAATAAGTAAATACAAACAAATAGATATTTAAACCAAATAAACTTACAGCATATCTACCAAAACCTGTCCACTTGACCAAATCATACACCCTTCAACCTACTAACCTAAAAACCAACCACCCAACAGCCCACCTACCTCACCAACTCCCAACTAACAAACCACCCAACAGATCACCATCTCATGAACCAACCAGCCCCAACAGCATACAAGAACTAATGACACTAAACAAACCACTGGGTTCCATAGAATTTTCATGTTTGAAGTTATTTTTAGAAACTGCTTTACATTCTTATGCAAGCCCTGATTGGCCCATAACCATGTTTAAATAAAACTATACTTCTACAAAAAGTCAATAATCACGCATTTTTAAGAGTCTGCTTATTATTTCATGAAAACATATAAAACGGTTTAGCTTTCGTGTCTCTGTATAGCACCAAGTTGCATAATATGGACTCGCTGCTTTGACTTTGCAAAATTACTTTTTAGGTTAATTTCAAAAATACAAACTAAGGATATGGCTTTGTTTACTGAAGAGTATTATTCCTATTTGATGCATTTCTAGAGAGCGCAATTTTTTTATCTCTAATTTTACTCTTTTGCAGCAGATTTTAAAACGAAAACCCCTTTGATACTCCACCCAAAATATATATACCTGTCAGGGAAATTTTTTGTTTAGTTTTTCTAAAGAAAATTCGGGCAAAGAGATTAGTTTTATATGATACATTTATGATATATAAACTCATGAGTTGTTGAATATAATTTGGCATTTTTTATGCGGAACAAAATTTAATTCGTACCTGGTTTACTTGACAAGTTATGTGAAATATCCACCCTAAAGTTGACGTCTCCGTGCAGTTGCATCCGGATTAAATTTTCAATAGATTCCTTCCCTCCAAAGTTGTTATTTGTTAAAATGCCTATTGCTGTGATGGGAAATAGAAATCAAAGTTAAAATCCAGATACTAAGGTCACAGTTATACATTTCATGTCTTACTGTATATATGTTTATATCTGTCGAATATATATTTTTTTACTGTGTATATCTATATATTTATAGAACGTAAATATATATAGGTAGATAGGCAGATAGACTGACATATATACAGGCACATAGATATACAGACAGGTACACAGACAGGTTGACAGAGACAGATTTACAGACAGATAAATTGAGAGACAGATAGAGAGATAGACTGACAGACAGGTAGACACACAGACAGATGGACAGACAGATAGACAAATACACAGATACACAGACAGACAGATAGATAATTCTATTTAAGCACGGTAATTTTATCAGAATTAAAAGTTACTAATAAACTTTTAGTCTGGTCTATCTAGAAGACGTGTCTGTTAACATAACAATATTTACGTTTTTTTTGAATTTATTATTTTATAGTTACAAGTAATTATGTATTATGGCAAGTTGTAGATAGAGAGATCGATAGATAGACAGATGGAAAATTGAACAGATGGACAGATAGACAGATAGGTAGACCGACAGACAGACCGATAGACAGATAGACCGATAGACCAATAGAGAGACAAACAGATAGACAGACAGGTACACAATCAGATATATTTTGATATATTTATATTATTATTAATACTTATATATTTTTATATATTTTTTATTTATTTATATATTTTTAATATATTTTTATTTATATATTATAGATATTTATATATTTATTAGATATTTAGATATATTTATATCTACGAAACGCGGAGATTTCTGGATTCGCACATTAGGAACCATGGCTCCTAAGGGACTCAATATGGCGTTATTTTAATGATAATTTTAGTTATTTTTATTTTATTAGAATTTTAAATTTATGTTAATTATATTTTACTACATATATAAGAAAGGTGTAATTGGTAGAAATTTTATTGTGAACAAGACATATTGTCGAAATGTTTATTTTTGGTATTCTTGATTAACCTATATGTGTATATATATATATATATATATATATTATATATATATTATATATATATATATATATATATTCGAGCACTCTGACATGGCTTAGATGTACCACATGTGTGGGACATTTGAGTTGCCTATATAATGTAGGCTTCTCCATCCTGCTCGTCAGCACTACACTGATGAGGCCCAGTAGGCCGAAACGGTTCCGTCTATAGTTATATATATATATATATATATATATATATATATATATATGTGTGTGTGTGTGTGTGTGTATGTATGTATGTATATATATATATACCAATGATGAGTACCACGAAGGTTACAGCGTTGGAATGAAAATATAGAGCGCTCAATACCGTTACTGGTAGAACCTGATGATCGCCTGAGCGCGTGAAACTCAGAGTAGCGACAGCAAAATTTTGTCTTTTGTATTTACTTATATATATATATTCCAAAACTAAAGTTAAGTTGCTCCAAAAAAGGTTTTCATCAGATTTGGAATGGTAAAAAGGTACATATCTTCACAAATTAATCTGACTATTCAAATAACAGAACCATAGCCAAGTTATTTGCATCTTCATATTACCAACTTATGGACGAAGATCTATGTTAAGGCCTTGTCACCTTAATCTTTATGTTACCATTTCGAAAATCTCACATGTTATCTCACATATGAAAATAGGATTTCATCCGTCAAAATACTTCAATCCCATATGTAAAACCAACATTTCCTATGTGAAATATATTTTCGTTGGTGAATCTTCTATTTTATATATGAATCAGAAATCCATGTTTCGAATGCCAACATTTCTCATACGAAATTTTCAATCAAGTTATTTCTCATATGAATTACGTAATTCATATGTGAAAACGTTACAAGTGTATGTGAAACAAAAAATTTATATGCGAATATGTTCCAATTTCATATCGTTTTCACATTTGAAATCACGTGGAATTTTCGTAGGGAAAGCTCGGTCTTTTTAATCTAAAGGCTGCTGGTTAAGTCAAATCTCAACGAAGCTTATTTAATTGTTTTCTTCACAACTTTCGATGGGATTAATTAATCCAAGCAACCCTTAATGTGGCACAAAGAAAGATTCTTGTTTTGGCTCAGTACCTCAAAATTCTATTATATTATTGAAAGAAAAAAGGAAAAAAATTCTTAACAGGTTGTGAGAGAAACCGTACCGCAGTTTAAGACAAAAGCCAAAAACCAAATGAATACTCACCAAACTGATCTGACTGCGTAATTTCTGTCATCCCCATGTCAGTTACGTTTGTTAAGACCATCAGAGCGGCCATGAAAACCGACAAATGCTCCATGTCTTCGGTAAGGAAATTTTAAGACCTAGAAATTATAATTTTTAGTACGTGGAGATTCCAGGCCATAAAAGATCGTTTATTTGTTAAAAAGTAAACCTGTTTATGAAGACAGCATTCACTTTAAACATCCATAATGCATGCCTTCATTGTTTTTCTTCCCAAACTTTGGTTTTGAATGTGGTTAAAAGCCGCAAGGAAAACATGATACAACGACGGAGATTCTGCAACAATTTTCGTTCAAGTTAATGTTTTATGAATGAGATGAACCTTACGGACAGAGATTCATTGTTTTTCTTCCGTTTAGCCTTTTCCCGCGAAATTTATGCTTTGTAATTTGTAGCCTCTTGATGAAATGAAGTAAATATTACGTTAAATTTTTAATTAATCACAATAACTACGGTACATAAAGGTGTCTGGTTTATCAGTGAAGCATCTAACAGCTGCCATTTTTCTTGTCTCCTCAACTTCAAATAAAGTTCCTAACGGAAAAATGTGAAAAGGTGAGGTATCTGAACATCGATCCATTCAGTTGGGCTATACAATTCATTTCAAGAAGATATAAAAAAAAAATTATGGATAAACTTTTCACCATCCCAGTTGTCGCAACGGCTTAGAAGTCTTTAAATAGAAAAATTATAGAGTCTACACTGTGTCTGAAGTTATTATGCAAGAGTGATAATTTGAAATATATTTTTATGCGTTTTGCAAAACCCAATAACAATCACACATATAATAAAGTGATATACAAGAAAACTATCTTCACTTGTATTTCAGTTGTTTCGGGCCCTGCTACGGTATTTCTAACAAAAATTTATAAAGTTGGGTGTCTGAAGGTATTATGCAAATGGCAATTTGTCTGACCAAACACTGAGCTTTAGTGATGTTAATGGAATATTTACTACCAGAAACCAATTTAACCTTCTATTTATTTCTAAACATCAAACAATGGAATCATTTTACATGTAAATATATCCACCTCTTTATCATTTATTTTAATAAGTAGATCATCCATTGAATTTGTGAGAGACTTCACTGTTTCAGGCTTGATTGCTGGAGTTGCTTTTTTAATTGCCTCCCACAACTCTGACTGGCTTCTGCACTGTTTGCCACCACTATACAGCTCCCTCTTTACCAGTGCCCACATGTTTTCAATCGGATTTGGCCATTTCATTAAATTACTTCCTGTAAACCCCTTTTGAGCCAAAAAGTCAGAAGTACTTCGTGACACATGAGAGGGGGCATTGTCTTGCATGAAGACGCAGTCCTTCTTAAATTTTCGACTTTGAGCTTTGAACCATTCGAAGAATGTGTCTTCCAGCAAAGCGCAATAGTTATCACTGTTTAGCTTCACTCCATCCACTTTGAATAGCCCAATTACTTTGTCATTGACAATCCCTGCCCACATCATGATTCCACCACCTCCGTGTTGTCTCCTCAGCCTTGGAGGAACTTCCTTATCACAGAGAACCCACCCTTTAGACCAAACATACGGACCATCCAGAGTCACCCTTGATTCATCAGTAAAAATCGCTTTACTAAAGTCAGTTTTCAAGTTTTCCCTGGCCCAATTCAAACGGTTCTGCATGTGCGTTTTAGTGAGAGGAGGTCTGCTAACTGATTTCTCGACTATGCTTATTGTTCGAAGGATTCTACACCTTTTATCACGTTTCACTCCTGTTATTCCTGCCATGTCAAACACTTCCGCGCTACTTAGTAGTGGATGCTTTGTTAGAATTTGCTTCAATTCTTGTTTGTCTCTGTTGCTAATGTTCTTAAATCTTTTTTCTTTGCTTCTTACCCTCTATTTGTTTACGTCTTCCATTGCATTCTTAACTATTGGATGGTCTCTTCGTAATATCTTTGAAATTTCTAATGTTGTTTCCCCTTTAGCTAATAACTGCACAATTTCTTTTTTCTCAGTTGCTGATAAATCTTTCTTTTTGCCCATGTTGACTTTTTAAGTAAGAGATCGGCAGCGTTATAGCAGCATTAGCAGTGTTATTACACTTGCATAATAACTTCAGACACTGCTTTTCTAATTAGTTGGCTATTTTGGGAATAAATCGGACCAGTTCGTGTAACGTGTATGTAAATATATTGCTATTAATTGCTTATATATCGCTTTATTATATGTGTGATTGCAATGAGGTTTTGCAGAACGCATAGAAATATATTTCAAATTATCACTCTTGCATAATAACTTCAGACGCGGTGTATGCCTCACTTTCTTGAAACGACCTTTTTTCTATAAAATGCTTATTTCTTTGTTCTTTGGACTTACTTGGTTTATGTCGAGGGGTTTTCTTCTTGTGATCCAACCAAGCTTATGGACGATTTTGACATTTTGTTAAAGAAGTCCGAAATCTTGAGACATTCAACTTCATCGTGTAGAACTCGTTGACCTTGCATGCCAATTCAAGTAAAAATGAAGTAACAATCAAACTTCCATACCACAAAATATGCTATTTGCTTCGTTTGGTGTCTTTTGGGTTAATTGATCTATCGTTATTTCCGAAAAAATGAATTCGTTGACTAATACAGCAAAAAAGTCCAGAGTACTTTAGCCCTTTCTTGTCCAAGAGGTCTCCTCTTGACGAGTAAAATCGTCGGACATTAGCCAGAGTAAAATACTAAAATCTTGAGTGTCTAGATATTTTTAAGACCCAACTGAACAATTTAAAAATATCTAGACATTCGAGATTTTCGTTATTCACAAAATATCAACTTAACAGTTAGCGGTCGAGTGTAAATGCCATAATGTTCTGTAAAATACTAAAGTCGGGTATGG
Organism: Heliopora coerulea; assembly: GCA_030142905.1. Lineage (NCBI taxonomy): Eukaryota > Metazoa > Cnidaria > Anthozoa > Scleralcyonacea > Helioporidae > Heliopora > Heliopora coerulea. Next base: position 213,586 of record JASJOG010000279.1, on the reverse strand, counting down.
ACCCGAAAGAGTTAAAAGCGAAAAGATTGAAATCAAAATGAATCATCAATAAAATTGTTTTTTTGCGTACCCTCTTTTCTAGCTTGCTAGCAATTTTTGCAATTTGTTGCTATGGCATGTCGCGAAAAAATCTATGACCGAGTAGTATTTTGAAGACTAACTTTATTAAGAAGCACAATTCGCTACTTCATTAAATGATGTCAAGAAAACTTTAAAATCCGTGCAGGGATGAACTATATCATCAACAAACCGAAAATTTAATGAGCCAAGAATAAAATGTAAAAATCTGTGGGTTTCATGGTGAAGCTGATCGGGAATGAACTGCTGGTTTTTGTCAAAATTGAAAAACTATATACCCAGCTAGCTTGAAGATAATTTTTGAGTTGTTATACACTTACTAATTCTAACTGAGGATAAAAACGTTTCATAAAGCTGAAGAACAAATAGTCCATCGCAGAAAGATTGTGTTTTCTTGTTTGCCTTCCATCGTTAATTTTTAATTTTATTTGAAGACATTGGTATTTAAGTTAATTTCTAAAGATGAGAGGACAGCAAATATTTTCAGGGAATAGTTGAAGCATAACAAGCTAAATAACTGAAGGTTTAAGCATATTCTCAGAACTATGCGTCAGTTTTCGTGGAAGCATTATGTATTCGTTTTCAACAATCGGTGAATTCGCTGTACCCATTTTCAGATTAAAATTTCAGAAACCCATTACTTATTGAGGCTGTCAAGACCGCAATGTTAATATTAATTTGTAGATTTGGGATAAAATATGCCCTGTCACAGGGATAAGTGACCTCGGCTACATATCCCTATGAATGTCTATGATGCATGATCCTTCCGGGAATTAATGACCCCCTAAGAGAAATTGAAGCTTATCCCAACCTAAACTCTTTCACTAATCTTAAATGAAATTTTAGTTAAATCTACTTCTAAACCCAAATCTTCGGTTCCTACAGCTAATCCTAACTTTACTCCAAAGGCTCATCTTCCCAACTCCAGGACATTCTAACTCTAAGTCTAAACCTAATCCTAAAGTTGATCCAAATTTTGTTGTCGATACATGTCTTCAGTCCTGTCAGGGGTGCCACAAAAATCAGAACTGAGGGTTGATATGTGGCTTTTGTTAGAGACTTATCCGTCAGATTCAACTTTGTGTATCATGGCTCTGTGTTGTATATTATTATTCTCTCACTTTAAGTACAACTTCATAAGTTAAGGATCCATATGGCATTTCAGGCAAGATTGAATGCACTTTTTGCGAGGAAAGCTTTATCATTTTATCTAATATCGACGAGACATGCACGGGCTGCATCACCCTCCATGCCTACGTCAAAACACTTAAGTGGTCAAATAGAAAGAACTTTTTGATGGAGTTTTGCTTTCATCCTGTCCTGAGTTCGTAAAACGTTATAATTAGTGACTGGAGTCAACGTTAAATACTGCAGAATGCTGTTTTCTTGTTCAAGAGAGACGTCTGCCGAAAGTGTTAAGGTCAGAGAATTCTAAAAAGACTGGAACGATACCTCGTTAAATCTGGCCTTGCAACTGAGTGAAGCCGACATGGGGCCGCCATGTGGATGAAAAACACGCGTGGGACAAAATTGTACTTAGCTTTTATTTTTCATGGACAGTTAATTCTAATAAATATCTAGTCCTAACGACATTATCTTCCACTTTACTAAGGACAAAAAAGAAATCTGTAAAAAAATCTGAAATTTGGATGAAGTTTTTCACAATAGATTGCGTGTCTTACCGCGTAGAGGACTGGGATGACCTGTAAATTGACCCACTTGTCAGCTTCCATGATGGCTTCAAAATACGGTTTGCAGGTATCGTTCCAGTCTTTTTAGATTCAATGGTTGAGGTATACTGTATTACTGTTACACCCAAAATGCTGACTACACAAAGTATTTCCCTATATACTATAGTCGAAAAGTAAGGACTACTCGAGGTACCGCGGTTTCACACAGTATGAAAATGGGTTGTTCCCAGTTCATTATCGAACTCAACTTATCAGTTATCATTAAGAGGTCAATTTAAACCTCCACGAAATGTAGCTAAGAATTTTCACATTCAGTGAACACAAAAAGCCAGCTTGAGCGGAATGTTTGGAATTGATTGTAAATGACATTTCTTGTATACTCCAGTGTTTGGTTGACTGCTACATGGTTATAATATCAGTGACTTATCATGGATATTGCTCCTTCTTAGTGATTTTTCATCTCATGCACTCAGATAATGACAGAATCGTATGACTTATTGCAAGAAATACTGCTTGGTAATCACTCGAAGGATTGGCTTACCCACTTGTTCACATATATCATTAGGGAGTTGTCATTTTTCTTGTGCTTGGTTATCGTGTCATGGTGTGGAAATGCTGTTGCGGGAGAGCAGCTAATGTAGGTCATTTAGGAAAACAACCAAGAGTTGCAGTGTGCATAGTATAAAAGTTTGTTAAACATTGTATTAACAGAAGCTGCTGCCTGCAATTTCCCTGTTGTTACTTCACTTTTTACAATGACACTGAGTCGCTACACAGGTATAGTAATTATCTTTACCTCCCTAGAGTAAGGCTTCAAAATTATGTGATCCTTTCACTGTTATGGTTGTAATTGTTTACAGATTGCTGCCTAATATCAGCTCTACGATTTTGTTAAGAATCTTTTTAAATGTAGTCATTAAATGATATATTTTAATAGTTCTTCGATCAATAGTATAGTTTTAATATTTAAGAAGATAGAAAGTTTGGCTTTCAGCTTCCTTAGGGATTATTGTAATGGCAGCTAATTTTGTTCCAGCTGAATGTGTTACCCTATTTAAATAATTGTATGTAATCATAGCTTATCCCAGCTGATCAGTAATTTCAGACCAAATTCACTCGCATTTTTGTTGAAGGAATTAATCAATGAATTCATTTTGTTTCAAAAATTTGTCTGGGCTTATTTTCTGTCTTCTAGTCTAAACTTTTGATTCCTGTGCATTGGAGTAAACATCTGGGACTCTCTTTGGGGATGACATAGTTCTGGTTTCAGCTGGTTCCATGTATTCATAACTCTCTTCATCTTCGCAGTAATAGTCAGTGCACTTCTCACACTGCAATAGAAAAAGGGAAGTTTTTAAGTAGGTAAGCCAACATGTTCTAGGGCAAGCATGTGAGTGAGTGGGGCAAGAAGTGTGTACATGGTTGAGTGAATGAGTAGTAAGTGAATGATTGGGTAAGTGGATGCAATATGAGAAGCTGGTGGTTTGCTTTGGTGATGAGTGAGTGAAAGAGTGGTTGAGTAGGTGAATAGACAAATGGGTGAGTGGATGAATTGATAAGTGGATGAGTGAGTGAATGGGAGGGTGGGTTAATTTGTGAAAGTGTGGGTGGGAAGTATGTATATAGGTAGGTTGGTGAGTGCATAGGTGAGTGAGTGGATAAATAGGTGAGAAGTCATGGGTGAGTTGGTGAGTGGGTTAATGGGTGAAGGGGTGAGTGGGAAGTTTGTAAATAGGTAGGTTGGTGAGTGCATAGGTAAGTTAGTAATTTGATTAATGGGTGGGAGTTCAGTGCTTGAGTGGATGGGTGAGCTAGCAAATGACCTGGTCAATGAACAAAAGTGACTTTGAAAATAACAAATATTTGGTTGTTTCATTCTTTTCGTTTGGTATCCATGATTACACTGACTGGACCAATCAAAGTGCATTATTGCAAAGCCCAGCATTTACCAAAGACAAGGAAGCATTGATTTTATTTCACACCACGTAATCACAATTTCGCCAGTGGGATTTCCTTTTTGTTAAAATGACCCTGACAAAAATTTCATATGGTATTTCTCTTGTGAAAATAGTATTTCATATGTGAAAATGTTTTAACTCGAGATGTGGAATAAAAGTTTCATACGTGAAATTAATTGTAATTTGTGAACCTTCCATTTCATATGTGAAATATATGTTTCATTTGCCAACATTTCACACTGGAAATTTTTGAGCCAAATCATTTCACATGTGCCAGTCGATTGGTTATTTTCTAATATGCAGTGGCAAAGCTAATCATAGCAACTGGTTATGCTATGCAAATTTATGCAAAGTGATCTACGATATTCGGTATTAAGCCGTATACATCCATCAACGCAGGATCCTGTGGTTATGCATTTGTAATTTTAAAATTGCATAGCATGACCAGTTACTATGCTTAGCTTTGCCACTGTTCATATTGTGAAAATGCTCCAATTTGATACGTGAAATGAAAATTTAACATGCGAAAATGTTCCAATTTCATGTTTTTCACATGTAACATGACATGTGAATTTTCATAAGGGGAAATTCCTTGGCATATAACTTACTCAGCTTCTTACCCCTGCTTCCAGGATCAAGTCAATGAGCCACTTAAACTTCACCTCCATAACAAGCAAGATAAACGATATAATGACACCTGAGACCAGGACGATAAAAACTCCAGCCATGCTTTTCAGCTGGATCGTCACAGTTTCTAAGCCTTGTGGTTTGGCTGTGGTCGGACATTTGGATTTCGTTTCCCACCAGTGTCTGTATTTTTCGTATATGAAACCTGTCTCTCTTAACTAAAATCAAAGATACAAAAGGTAAAGTAAGTTGAAGATTTCATTTAAAATGAAAGGCGTAATCAACTTAAGACCATCTCAACTCTTTTAGGTCCAGGTTCTACTTTTTTATTTTACCCTGGCTCATGGTTGACGAATTTCAAATAGCTAGAAACGCTCGCCAAGCAGTGCGTGGTTTTTTTTCTCCTTCAATTTTTTTTTCTGTTACGATTCTCTGAAGTCGCGTAGCATGCCGCGTGTTCGAATCAGTGGCGTAGTCAAGGCAAGGGTCGGGGGTTTAACCCACTCCTAGCTACAACGAACTTGAGTTTGCAAGTCAATTATGACTTCATGACCGTCATCAGACAAGATCACAATCTGGCCAGCTTTGATATTTGATCGCTTGTAAGTCCAATCTTGACCCTGCTTTTTGACGTTTAGTCAAATACCTGGACACTGGAGTCCTCCAAATTGACCTTAGCTCCATCATAACAGAAGTGAAATGAAAAATGCGAAGTCGTTACAATCTGTCTATCCGTGTTCTCTTGTACATTAACAATTGTGTAAATAGAAGGGAAAATACATATAGGTTAACAAGTACTTTTTTATGGTACGGTCGCGAGCCTAAATTACGTTATACCCAGAAAATTCAGTTCTTCAGTGACAAATTGGAGTGGACTCTTTTATAGAAAAAGATGGTACATTTTTGGGCGTGTTGAAAATTTGTGGTGGCCAAAAGCTACTTGACACTGAAACACCCTCCCCGCCCGCAAGAAAAAGTTCTGGTTACGCGTCTGGTCTGGATCGTAGAATCCAAAAACTCTGTCTTGCCCAGCGGTCTTTTTTTGGTCTTTCTTATGCAGCTTAAGTGCACGAGATATTCTCGCGACAACTTAACGCTTATCCATGACAGGATGTGCAGTGTTTCAATCGTACTTCATGAACAGAAATTTTTTTCATGAAAAAAAAAATCATTAAAATTATCATGATAACATTTCTGTTCATGTATCTCTGAGGATGATTCTAAAATAGTAAAATTACTGTCATCAAAAGTTCGGCACAGGAACAAAATATTTAATATAGGAGTTTTCAACAGAATTTTGTATCCGAATCAGTCATCACTTTGTCTGATGATGACTCTGAAATAGAACCGAAATATTGCCGTTTCCAACTTGTCTCTTTCTTGTTTTAACTTGAATATCAAGTCACAGGGTGACATTTTTCGGTCTGTGTTTCATCCTTTATTTATTCAAATTGTCCACTACATCAGTAATTGCCTTCAGAAGGAGGAAAATCTCAACTGTCTAGATATTTTTAAGATATAACCGGGACCTGTTGCGAAAAATCCAACTTTGGGCCATCTGACTCGGCAACGGCCTTCGTAGCTCAGTTGGCAGAATATCGCACTTAGATTCGCGAGATCGCGGGTTTGATTCCAAGCCGAATGGACCAAAGTTGCATTTTTCGCAAAAGGTCTCGGTAAGGTCTTAAAAATGTCTAGACACTGGAGATTTTCCTCCTTCAGAACTATCAACTGATCAGTCAGTGGTCGAGTTTAAATCCCATAATGTTCCATCAACTTTACCTTCAGGATGTTTACAGACAGACTCGTTGTAAGTTCCGAGTTCTTGGGCAAAGCAAATCCATAACTTTTGGCTTCCAGGAGATTTTTCACTAACATCGTGTTGCAAGGTTCTTGTGAATTATAGTATTCGAGAATTGGTGTCTCTGTAAGGTAAGCAAACTTTCCTTTCCTCGCTCTTTTCACTCCTTCACTTGCTCCACTTGCAAAGCTGTCCCTGGTGGTCATATCATTAATCATTTTCCTGTGCACCGAATCGCTAGAGTTTTTTAGGAAAGTGTGGAGTTGTCCGCCCTTGAGCACGCCATATTTCACCTTAGTTTGTTTGACTAGGTCTTCCAAGTTGTTGATTGTTCCTTTCGGTTTTTTATCTGGGAGAACATAATCAGATAATTATCATATTAGAAAAGTGTTTAGTTTAACACAATACAGTTTATTGAATACTGGAAGAATATCAGTTCTCAGAAAAAATAAACTTATTTTTAAAAGTGCTCAGTCAGTTGCTATATCAACATTGTCATTTCAAAATGTCTTTTAATTACCGTTCAACCTAATTTAACTTGAATAAGGACACTGTGACCCCCATTTGAGTTTTAATTGATTTCTTTTTAATTTTTTAATAAAAACCTTTTTTTGAATGAGAGATGAACGTTCGTCAAGCTCTATCCTCAGAAAAACGATTTTCGAGCCCCAGACGGGAATCGAACCCGCAACCTTCCGATGACCGGTGAGTGATGATCTTGCACCTAAGCCCACCATCTGAGCCTCGATAGTTTAATAGTTTCAGCGTCTCGCCGCTCATCAGAAGGTTGCGGGTTCAATCACCTTCTGGGGCTCAGAAATCGTTTTTCTGAGGATAAAGCTTGACGAACTTTCACCTCTCACAACTCAAAACACAACAGGGAAGCACAGATGGCGAATGCGGTTAGCGCGTTCCTTCTCACCGCTGAGACTCCAACTTAAGCCTAATCGGCCGTGGTTACAAGTTGGATGGGTGAGCTCCTAATGGTACCCACGTTTTAACTCTCTAGTTTGGGTCTCATGTGAGTAGAGTTGTAGTTGGTCTCTGCCGTGCTTCGACCCTTTTCCTCCCTCAATAAAATCAACCCTCACATCATAGCTGTGCTTCGTGGTCATGCATGGGTCGAATGGTGGATGCCAGCGGCGCCCTTAATATGCCTTCGACTGGACCACGTTGATCTGCGTGCTTCGTAATTCAGCCCAAGGGCTGCAAGTAAGGATGATTAGCTGTCCCCTCCCTTTCTTTCCTTTCTTTTCCATATATCTCATCAAAAACGTTTTTGTCATTTATAGGTAGTAACCCAGGAAATTGTAAAAATTTGTGCCCTACCCCATTCTTTTAAATGCTATTATCGGGATTACAGATATTTTTAAAGAAAATTGCCTCTTGATTGCCCATATGTTAAGATCGATATTAAAGGGAAAAAAATAATGCAGGCAATTTTATTTGGGAATTAAATCGTGCCAAGAGTCAATACAAAGCTTGTCTTCAACTTCTAAAGAAATTGTATCAAACTAACGTTGTAGTAATTTGTATAGTCATGGTAATAAAACGTGGACTCTCAATATGTTCTAATATATGATACATACCAAAAATTGGATTTCGGCTACTAAAATTTGAGAACTACTAGTTACTGGGTTAGTCCTATTAAAAGAGGATTTGGAAAGGTAAGGAAAGAAATATTAAGATTCCATTGATCACTGGCTCAGGCATGTTTATTTCACTTTACCGCTATCAGTCAGTATATAGTTTTACTTTAAACTCCTCACTGAATATCTTCTTTCCGTAATCACTCATGGACAATCAACAGGCTAAAGACAAGCTACATATGACTGTTTAAATCTCACCAATAGATCGAACATATAGGTGCAAAAACCTATTACAACGTAGTAACTTTTTATGCTTATTTGCAAACAAAGTCTAATCTGACAAAAAAAAAAAAGAAAAAAATTAAATAAAATGAAAATTAAAAAAAAAAAATCAGGTAATATCATACTGACATAATTTAGAGCTTGGCTACCAGGTGATGCCTTTTCGCTAGTAAATTTTACATAGAAAAAACAGAAGAAACGCGGTCAGGATGATACACAAGAAAAATAAGTAGAACGTTCACTGACTAAAATAAAAAAAAAAGACAAAAGAAAAAAGACAAAATTAGCGCATCAAAAACACTGGTACACCGAGCAAAAAGCATTCCAAACAGTGAGGAAGGAAAAACCCGTGAATTAAATCAAGTTATTACAACACTGAAGACAAATGGCTATCCCCGAAAAATCATAAAGGAAGTCATAGAGAAGCAGACCAGGGAAACCACACCTGACCCAGAAGATCTAGTTGGTATATTTTTCCGACGGGTAGATCCCTCTCCAGCAAACAGCGGATACGCAGTGCTTCCCAACGTCAGAGGCCTTAACCGAAGCGCTATCAAGAACACTAAGAAAACACGACATTAACGTCTAGAACAAGCCCTTGACGACATTAGAAAACGCATTCCGATCACCGAAATACAGATATCGAATTAACGAACAACCAAACGTTATCTACAAGACACCATGCAAAGATTGCAGCTGGAGTTATGTCGGGGAAACGGGGAGAAGCTTTACAACAAGAAATAAAGAACATATCAGTAATGTGAAAAACTACTCTCAAGGTTTAAACATCATCAATCACGCGTGGACAAACGACCATATCATTGACTTTGAAAACGGAAAAGTTATCGACAAAGGCAATTATCGAAACCGAAGAACCTTAGAATCTCGGCACACGGCCTTGACAAATGAAACCGACAATAACTCTAAGCCGATTCCTGGACAATACGCTATTCTACTCCAGAAACTATTAGGCGCCGCCTAATCACACACACGCTCATCTTACACACATACCATATACACCGTCATAATTATTTATAGCTCCCTACTATATATATATATATATATATATTAGGTCACTTCCATAAATCTTAAACCCGTTGAAGGCTACAGTCTGGTAGTCGAAAGCTCCTTTCAATAACTTATTTTGGTCAGTGAACTTTCTACTTATTTTAATTAAATTTCAAATGTCACCAGCCCAGAGACTAATCAGTGAAAAAGTTAAGGGTGAGTACTGCAAATGATTGAATTATAAAGTATTTTATGATATGTTTAGCTTCTGTAAACTTGGAGATAAAAATGAAGATATGATCGATTTTCATATAAACTCCCATTTACCACACATGATCTCCTCATTTAAGGATTATGTTTTCGTAGTTGTCAGAATAACTTTGACCATGTTTTTTTGTCCTCTTTTAAACCGATCACAAACTTTCTGAACGATGTCATAAATAAGTTTAATATTTCATATAAATTATTATAATTCTATTGTTATTGTAATTATATTTAATCATCATTATAATTATTATTACATTAATTATTATATATTGTAATTTATTATTTATTTTTATTTTGAAGGCTGTTTTCGTAACAGTTACAATAGTTCTGAACAATGATGTAAAAGCAGAGTGTTACCCAGGCAGGGTTGAAGGACGTGTAAAAAGCTAAAAGGCTCTGGGAACTACCGAAACTTATGACATATACTCAAGTTTCCAACGAAGGTCCTTCGTCGGAGAGAAACGTCAGTATGCCATCTCGTAAGATTCGTCATGTGTAAGTAAAATACTAACACAAGCAAGACTTACTTGTAAAGAAGGCGGCTAGATTAGCTGTATATGTCGAAATCATGAGCAACACGAAGAACCAAAATGAAGCAGCTAACAGTCTCCCTGACGGAGATTTAGGGGTGTTATCTCCTCCTTGTTGTAACATACTGGCTGTAGCAAACCACAGACTGTTGTATAAGCTGAACTCGTCACCAGGCTCACCTGATGCAATGGCAGTCTTTCTGTAACCGTAGGGACTGAGGTAGTCGATTACATAGGTGAATATTGTCATCGCAAAAACCTGTTGATGATTAAGGTAACTAAATGAAAGTCAATTAGACATTTCCATATCACAATTGGACCCTAGTTTTTCGATAAAAAGGAAGTGTTTCTCGTGTAAAAGGAAAAATGGACTCCTATGCTTTCATCAACAGTTGCCAAGCCTTGCGGAAATCGAAGGCAAAGTCTAAACAAGATAGCCCAGCGAAAAACGTGAAATGTAGGCACTGTGAAAGGTTTATTAGGTTTTACGTTGGTAGCTTCGCGCAATAGCATCAGAGAATGAATGGTAGTTACGTTACACAGGCGATATACGTAGAACATTGTCAAGGTTAATAGTAATTAGGTTCGGCAAACGGTAAGTTCGACGGTTAAAACAAGCCAAAAGTGTGATTACATTAATCGACTCCGTCAGCTGTTTTCTGCTTTTATTGTAATCAAACCTTATTGACATCCTGTTACTTCACCTGCCTTTGTCTTTTCTACCACCTTCTCTCATACGCCTGTCATGCTAATATTGCCTGTGTAATATGACATAACATAACATAACAAAACATAACAAAATATAACATAACAAAAGATAACAAAAGATAACAAAACATAGCAAAACATAAAACATAACATAACATAACATAACATAACAAGATAACGTAACATAACATAATATAATGTAATGCAATGTAATGTAATATAATATAATATAATATAATATAATATAATATAATATAATATAAATATAATTATATCGCCTAGGTAACGTAACTACAATACATTCTCTAATAATGTTGCTCGAAATAATGAAAAGTAAACTCATTTTTTGATAAAGACTAACGTATTCGTAATGAAACATAAAGAATAATTTTACAGTGTTATGAAATGTTACTAAAGGTTTAGTAGCAGATTATTCTGGTATTTCAATCATTTTTATATTTCGACGCAAATTTGGAAAATTTTCTTGAGGGAGTTTCCATGTAGAAATTCGTTTGCTAGTAAGTTGCTTTCCGTGTCTTGAATATAAACACAGTCGCTGGTAATTTTTCATTGAAATGAAGAAAATTCATTAAAGAAAATCCGCTGAAACGGTCGTTTAAAACCTCAATGCATGCAGTGACACGAATGGTTTTCATCTTGCCTAAGCTCATTTCCCTTTCGTAAACGGTCTTTGTCATCCCAGATGGTCTTTGCCATCCTGACGTTTTCGGGTCCCCCAAGTGTTCCCCTGAGGACCTTCACTGAGTGATGAGATACTTTTTAATGCCCAGTTTTGACGAAAGCCAACAGAACCTGCAAGCCCAGTGTAGTGGTTTGTACGACCAATAGAGGTCGGTACAAAGAGGGTTCAAATCCGTGGTGAAACCGAGTTTTTAATTTGATTTTCTTTTATTTGTACTCAAAGTGTCCTTTCTACTCTGCTGTGTTTGATTTTCTTTGAGCTTTTGTTTAGTCAAAATATTAAAACTAGTGTAATAAACTAAAGCGACTGGTACTCAAGTTGGGGGTGTAAGCGAGGCGGAAGTAGCGCTACTGGGATGGTTAGGTTAAACTATCGGTTTGGGTTAGGTGTCCCAGATAATCCGTCGAATTTAAAATCAAGGAAAGAAAACAGGTAAAAGATTTTGAGTTGTTTGTTGTTTATACGACTTGAGGGAGTCAGGGAGTGGAGGGTACACTTGGGGAACCCGAAAACATTAGGATGGAAAAGACGATTTGGGATGGCAAAGACCGTTTACGAAAGGGACGGCTGCATTGCCTAAATGACAACTCGGAAGGATCATTAACCTATTAACTCGCTGTGTCCTATACATAGGACTAATCGACAACAAAAAAACAAAAGGAGAATTATTAACAAAAGGAATAATATTCAAGCGTTAAACGGTTAACTCAGGATACGTGCCGAATCGTATGTAATTGTCATTCCCCCGTTAACGATTACCCCTGAAAGACACCTTTAAAGGCTTGTAAAATTTCAATTTCTTACCGCAAGGACAGTGCAAAGCCAGACCATTGGCGAAAACGGATCAAGAAATCTGAACATGTTTTGCTCCTCCTCTTCTGGTTTACGAAGAATAAGAGCCATAGTGAAATCCATGAATGGTTTACTAAAGTCAATAGCTTTTTCGCGTGTAGCAGTTATTGTTAGAGAGCCTGTTCCCATGTCCCCATTCTGAGGAGAAAATAAGTAAAAAGGAAATTCTGAAAAAAGCTTTTATACCATTACAAAAATTTCACATCCCATATTACAAGATGATAATAGTATTTCATACGGGAATTGTTTTAGTTTCATACATGAAATAAAAAATTCATAGGTGTAATTAATTTTCACATGAGTATACTCAATTTCATCTGTAAAATTCGTGTTTCGAATATCAAGATTTCACATGTGAAATTTTGAACCAGTTAGATTTGGTAGAAGTTTTATTCAAAGTACATTCACTACACAAGACAACTACAAAGGCAAGAGAGATCTGAAGAAGGACAGAAACAAAAACAGGAAGTACTGTTGTAAACACAACACGAGTCCCACACATCATCATATTCCTAACAAGCTTCACATGTCATTTAGGTATTTCATATATGAAAATAATTCGATTTCATACGTGAAATGAAAATTTCACATTTGAAAACGTTTCAATTTAATATATTGTTCACGTGTGAAATTACACGTAAAATTTTCGTAAAGGTATACAAATCCATAATGTGATCGTTTATGTATAAGAAACAGGTTCTCGAGAAAATTTATAGTGATTTTCTCAACGGAGAATTTTAACATTCACCCTCCAAATATGAAATTGTTTCCAACGTTCCTGAATGATTTTAGTTGAAGCGAAAGAGAAGGGCATGTATAACAACAAGAAGCCAAATTCAGAATTCACAGAAAGAACAGAAACGAACGAAACGATGGTAAACAAGTAAACAAACAAACAAAAGGCAGACCAACAAGTAAACATACAAAAAAACAATAGCTAGACAAACAAGTGACCATTTAATTGGAAAAATCCAAAACCGAAACGAGAAAGATGAAAACTAGTGCTGGTCACATTACAGAACAATAAACAAACAAACAAACAAACGAACAGACAAACAAACCAACAGTTTTAAGTTATTCTTCGAAAAATAACTTCTGTATAGCCTGGAACAATTTATAAAAAAAATTGAAATGAAAAAATTATAAAAATTATTAAAAAAATAGATTAATGAAATTCATGATAAAATAAAAAAATTAAAGTAAAAAACAGACACAAAATAGGAAAACCTGTACAGATGACATGAAAAGCCAAACAGACGAACCAAATTAGAAACAAAAACTACCGACCTGGGCAATTAATTGGCCAATTATTCCTGACCACCTGCTCGCGTTGTCCTGCCAATTTCCGGTGCCATGTTCAATTTGAATTGTAAAGTTAAAGTTCATTTTATCCTTTTTCGCGAGTTCGCGGACAATATCCATGCAAAATCCAGTGAAACGCTTCTCCATCGGAAGACTTTCGTTATTATCAATGATCACAAATGGAGCATCGTCCTGTGGCAAAATCAATTCTTTTAAATATTCGAAGTTTTTGAGCTCAGTCTGGGACATAACAGCGTGAACCAGAGGATCAGCAGCAATAACGAAAGCAACATCAGCCGCAACAAGCGAAGCTATAACCGCAGTAAGAACAACAAGAATAATAACAACCACAATAGCGACTGCCATATCAATTGCTATCTCAACATCAAAATTATAAACGATTTTACTCGTCAAAGGAAGACCTCTGGGTTAAAAAGACCTAGCGTTAAAAACTATCTCCTTAACCCTTTTCGGTTCGTATCCTAGTTTGGTATTTTACTCTGGTTAACGCCAGACCATTTTGCTCGTCAAGGGGAAACGTCTTCCTTTGGTGAGTAATATCGTCTGACGTTAGCTTGTGTAAAATTAAAAAGTCAGCTACGAATGGAAGGGGTTAAAATCAACATCACCAAAATCATTAAATTGTTTGTCCTTAAATCCCTTGTCGGACGCCAAGATTGTTGGAGAAAACGTCTCACCAAAATGTAAGAAAGTTAAATTAACGAATGACGTAACAAACTGTGAGAACAGAACAACACAAACGTAAAGAAAACGAAATTCGAATTTGTAAAGAAAAGAATGAAGAGAAGATGAAACTGAGTACGGGGAAAATTAGCAGTACAAGTATAGAAATGAGGACAAAAAGTAGGGTTGGTGACAAAAAAGGTCAATAAAAATAAAGAGAAAAAAAATGTAAACAGAAAATAAGAAGAGGAGGACTGGGAACGAAGGCAATCTCAAAATATATCTAGAACAAGAATATTAATTTGAGGAAAGGATTTAAACAAGGACTCAAGTTTGAATTGGCAATTTCATTCAAACTTCAAATATTTCTGTGTGCCATATGGTAGTACCTGAGTAATTCTGAAAAGAAATCTTTTAAGGAAGGCTTGAATTTTGGTCGATATGATTACTCGAGGGAAAACAATTCATGTCATGGTTTAATTGAGCAATACTTCTTTTAACCGATATATTATTCTTTTGTAATGTCGTCTTTTGCCACCTTTCAGCAGAGTTGAAAATTTAATGCTTAAAATCATTTTAACTAACCCCAGTTTTTCGAATTTGGACACAAACTTAGGATTTTGTTTCAGTGAATATGAAATTTTAGATGGTTATCTGTTCCTTTAATTTTGGAATAAGAATCTTACTTTCTTGACGACAATTCTGTACGTCTTTTGTTGGTTTGTCTCTCGCGTCATGCAGCTTCTTCGTTTGTCTTTTGTCACCCATTTCACGTTATTCCTACCGCTAGCTCCCTTTTCGAAGCTCCATTCGCCAACCTATGAAACCGGAAGCAGAAATTTACTAGAGTCAATATGCCATATGCGGCAAGTGGGCTTGAAAGAAAGAAATTTACCAGAAACAGTGATTTTCTAATTCAAAATAAACATTCCTCCTATAAATCAGTCTTAAAAAGCTTCCTGACAAAGAGGAGACTTGTGGAGTATTAAAATTGTGCTAAATTGCACATTAAATAGAAACAATTTTTTTATTCTTATAGGATTTCTCCTTTGTTTGCAGTAAGGATGACTTTTAATGGGGAAAAATATGATCGCTTGCTCTTTGGCATGTTTTCTTATTGATCTTTGGTGTTTATCGCCGTGTTTATCGATAAGATATTTAAAAAGCTGAAAGCGCAAGAAACTGCTTGTTGTTAAGTAAAAGGTGAATACGAATGTCATCGAAATGCACAAAGTATATACGTTAGTTATCAAAATCGAGAAAACTATGGGACACAAACCAAAAGCCAGATCCCCTTATTACGTCAGCTGAACACAACTACCAGAATACTTTGCGGTTTTTTCATTTTCATGCAAACATCGAATTTCCAAAGCGAATGTAAAGACAATTGCTCCGATAAACATTATAAAGAAGACTTCGAAAGGCATTCTGGTAGTTGTGTTCATTAGATGCATAAATGGAAGCATCCATTGGGGGTTACTAAGTAAATTTAAGAACCACGTTACAGCAGAGAAAACTGAGAAGTTCATTAACTAAGTGTAAGTTAATTATCGAAACCAAGGTAACTAAGACTAGCTTAGGTAACTAACCTCATTATCAAAGGCTTCATACTGAATGTGGTAATGTAGTACTATTTGATTTGGGTGATTAGAAATTAATTTGAATTTCATCGTTCTGTTTATTCCTGGGCTTTTGTACAGCGAGACGACTAGTTAATGTCCCAGGGATAATATATCTTAACCCAGGGACATTAACTAATTGACATTAACCAGGGGCTACTAAGTGATTTTAACAACTTCCGTACATCAAAGAAAATCGAGGTACATCATAGAAAACTGGGTTTTTTGAAAAGAAAATTAAGAGTCTGAGCTAGACAAAAGCTCATTTTGACACGAAAGCAAATTGACGTGCTGATCTTGCGATTGTTAGAAATATTCACCTAGATTAATAATAAAGAATTGAGAAGATACACACTGAGCCATGAATAATATAGTTAAATCATTAAATGGTCCTTACATTTTAGGATAAGTTTAATTTCATAAGTATACTAATTGCGGGCCTATATCTAAAATTTCTAGAGTGATATTTTTGAATTTACTGCTTTATGCTCTCTACGTAAGAAGAACAACCCAAAGTTGGGTGATAGAATTGAACAACAGGCTCCGGACACCAATATCAGCAGTGACTCGGCAATAGCTAAACACCTGTCTAATGCCCATTGTGCTGATTCCTACTCAGATACCAAATTTAGGATTCTCGCCAAATGCCGCTCATTATTTCAGTTACGGTCGTGGAAACCATTTACATTAAGCTTTTATTCCTATAATATGTCGACAAAGGAATTTATTTTTAACCTGACTTTGTTTTTACCGTCACATCACTTTTTAAGATGACGTGACCATGCAACCAGCTACATAAATACACTCTCAGCTCTGCGGTTTTCTGCAGACGTAGCACTTGATAAGCTGTCTGTCGAAGTGCATCAAGCTATTTTTTAGTTTTTAGTTTGGACTTACGTTCTCAAACCGTTCTTTTAAGAACGCCGTAGAAATTTATTCTACTGCCGTTCGCCATTGTATCTGCTAGTCTCAAAACTCTGTTTAAAGAAGTATATCTAAAATTTGGACTAACTAGTACACCTTTTGCTGTTCATTACCAGAAATTATACTATCATTAACGCCAACTTCGAACTCATTAACCCCAAAATATATTCATTTTATTCAATCGACATTCACTAGCGTAGATACGAAACCATTTGCATCATAGGGCATTCCGTAGCACCAACAGACGAGCAATAACACCATTCTACTATACATTAGGGTTAATCAAATTTCAATTACACAAGATATTTCTCTTGCGTAATTTAAGTTTTGTTATCCCTAATGTATAGTAGAATTGTGTTAATGGTCGTCTGTAGGCGCTATGAAATGCCCTTTGATGCAAATGGTTGCGTATCTACGCTAATGAATGTCGACTGAATAAAATGAATGTATTTTTGCGTTAATGAATTTGACATCGGCGTTAACGATAGTATATTTTCTGGTGATGAACAGCAAAAGGTGTATTTCAATGCATTCTCTTAAAGTCATGAACATCCACTTACTGAACGAAGATCGCTCTTTCCTTCCTGAATGTCAACCAGGCTCATCTCTTTAACGCGTCGAGCCCTCTTGTCGTCAAACTCGTCTTGACAATTCGTATCCTCAATCAATAAGGAAAACATAAGTGAACGGCCTCGCAAAAATTTCACATTTCTTTTCACGAATGAAAATAGCATTGCTTATGTGAAAATGTTTCAGTTTCAAATGTCAAATGAAAATTTCATACATGAAATTAATTTTCATTTGTGACTCTTGCATTTTGTACGTGAAGTACATGTTTCGTTCATCAGGATTTCACGTGAAATTTTGAACCTCATAATTTCAGATATTTTGTTCAACTCCTGCCAACGTGACATGTGTTTCAAGGTTATGGACAATGTGAAGACAGTGTGAGGTCGACTTAGGGGGCGTTTACATGAATCCGGATTGAGTTTCATTCTGGATTGAAAGTGAATTCAAACAGTGTTTACATACGAATTGTATCTCCGGGTCGAACAGCGCGTGAAATCTGAAATTTCAAGATGGCAACTGATAATATTTGACCCAATATGTTTCTTTCAGCGATTTACGCTTGATTCCAACATCTTGTGGCATCAAAACCTAATTAGAGTCCTATTCTATTCCTCCTCCCATCTTTAGCCTTTCAAAAGCTTTGACGTCTGCTGAAAACCTTTTGGTTTTTTTCGTTGTCCTAGTTCCATCCTTCGTTCACAGAGATACTGAGATTTAAGCTGATATTTCCACTATATTGTCGTCTGTATCTGTTAAAAGCACGCATGCCGGCATACATTGTTCGTTGTTCTCCAGGTCGCGTCTTCTATCCTGGAATTGAAAGCTTCCAGCGCCTTTACATGAGAACGGAACGAAATTTCAATCCCGAATGAGATTTCATTCCGGAATGAGAACCGGTATGAACTCAATCCGGAATGAGCTAAATCTCATTCAGGATTTATGTAAACAGTTAAAGGGATTTTAATAGAGCCGGTATGAGTTCAAACCTGAAGGAAACTCGATCCTGA
Organism: Heliopora coerulea; assembly: GCA_030142905.1. Classification (NCBI taxonomy): domain Eukaryota; kingdom Metazoa; phylum Cnidaria; class Anthozoa; order Scleralcyonacea; family Helioporidae; genus Heliopora; species Heliopora coerulea. The sequence continues at coordinate 195,386 of JASJOG010000279.1, read as the reverse complement.
ATCATGTAAACAGCCCATTAATCATTCTCATATCCGTCATATATATTCCAGAAACGAAAAATACTAACACCTTGAAAGAGAGTTGGAATATTGAACGATTATTTGCCGAAGGCGAAGGAACTGACTAATGTTGAATGATTATTCAACTTAGTGACTGAGCCTGAGGCGAGTAATTCTTTTCGTATAATTACGTAGGTGATGATTTGAAAAAAAGTAGTGAACGAATTCTTATTTTTTAAAAGTCTTTGTTAACATTTACAAACCTATTAACCATTTTGTATAAATACCTTCACAGTAATATTCGCCTGTAGGTGACTATCGAGAAATGTGACGTAATTTTTGGTCAATCACCACGCTGGATTTTCGATAATTGCCTGCGTGATTATACTAAAGAGGAAGATTGCGCATGCGTTTACCCAATACACTTTTATTTTATCTCTTAAACTACGGGGTTTTTTGAGAAAATTCAAAAACCTCATGAACCTCCTCAATTTAAAAATAAATCTAGTCTCGTGATTGAAGAACTGGTTTTGTCTGGTTTCTTCCAACTGCTTCTCGTTTTTTTGAAATCTAGGAGCATCTCATCATGAGTTATGCTTTTGAGATCTTGAACATTCAAATCCAATTTTTTTCCATTTGAATTTGGATGCTTTTGAAGTTGTATGCTTACCTATTACTCACTAGCCTCCACAAAACGGATATTACTCATCTGTTTTTAAAATGTGTGATTCTCAACAACGACAAAAAAGTCGAATTTTGATCCGAAAAGGTCAATGCACGACAAGAACTAAGCATATACGAAGAACTCAATATTATCTTACCACTCGTCCAGGACATAGAGGACATTTTTCCTGAAGAAAACAAGAAAAATAATCGACCATTATGAGTGTCGTAGTGAATTCATAGATTCCCTCTCTGAACAGGTTCCAGAACACGTTTCATGCACTAGCTGAGTAAGGGCCTTTGCTCAAAACGTTAGAATTCTTTGCGATCAGTCACGGCAGTTACCAACCTTTGAACTTTTTAGATTATTTAACACTGTCTATCTACTTTCTCTTAGTAGTTTTATTTATATATTTATTTTATAATTGAAGGGTTAGTCCAAAATGTATAACAAGTGTACGAGTGTTCAAAACTTACCAATTTTATTTAACCCTTTCCTGTCGAAGACGTGTCCTCTTGTCGAGTAAAACCGTCTGGCGTTAGCCAGAGTAAAATTAAATAGTCGAGTACGGAATGGAAAGGGTTAAATTCCTTTTTCAACACAACCAGAATTTCAATAAAAACTTCTGAAGTTCGAAGAGATAAAAAGGTCTTGAATATCATTCCAAATGCTCGGAAATTGTTACTCGTAGGAATAAAAGTTTTCTGATTGAAGATCTTTGAAATCTCGTTGAGAATCTTCGGGTCTAGGTACTGCCATGACAGTCGACACAAGCGGAAATATCTATCCTTGTGTAACCCTCCCAAGAATGCCCTTCATCCGCTGTGATAATATATTTACTTACAGATTGCAATATGTCTAAAAAGCTTTTTTGAGAAGTGCAAGCCTTGGGAAGAGCTTTGACGACCAAGAGCATTGCATCATGCAAGCTTCTATAAAAAGTCTATAATAAAGACAAAATTAGTGAGCATATTTTTATTTCTACTCGGTAATCCAATCATTTATTACCAAACTGCTCATTGCAAAACCTCAGGCAAATACTTTCCCGTACGGACCACGCTCTCGGTTAATATTTATTCTAAGTCCAAGCGTATAGGAAATGGTTTCTTACATTGCTTAACCTGCTGTTGACGTTCTCAGCCGATATTAGATTTCTGAATTTTTGTCGTTTTTGTTCAATTCCAGCTGTTTTCAACGTCCTCATTTTCAGCCCGACGAATCCATCCAAGGTTTGGGTGCAGTTTGGAGTGAAGTCCTGTGTTTGATGTAGTGATTGGATTGATAAGGAAAATAAAACATTGTAAGCAAGTTCATAAACCAGGCATTTTACAAATAAAATGAGAATCAACTTAAGAGCACGAATAATAAAAGTTACGACGATGAGAGTAAAGGAGTGAGGGAGGCCGGAGTGAGTTAGAGAGGGAGGGAGTGATTGAGTAAGGGGGGATAGAGTGGGCGGACAAGTGAGTATATGTGAGTGTGTGAGTGAGAGTCAGTGATTGATTGAATAATTGAGTGGTTGATTGATTGTGTAATTGATTGAATAATTGATTGGGTAATTGATCGATTGATTGATTGATTAATGATTGATTGATTGACGTTTTATTAATTGATTGATTGATTGATTGAGAGGGAGGAAGACAGGGGAAGAGTGGAGTGAGTGGGCAGCTGGGTGGCCGGATGAGTGACTACTTAACTGAGGAAGTGAGGAGTGAATTGAAGAAAATTGATAAGCAAGTGAGTCAGCGGTTGTTAATGTGTAGTGAGGTAGTAAGGGCGTGAGGTAGTAAGTAGGGGAGTAGGTGTGTGAGTGTTCATGAATAAATCAGTGGTAAACGAAGGAATGAGGGAGGAAGATGGGAAAGTGGTATTTTGAAGGAATTTATAGGAAAGAGGGAGGGGGAGGGTGGAGGAAGGAGGAAGAGAAGAAATAAGGTTGGTAGGAATAAGGGACTGGGGAGTGTGGTTTTACGATTCTAAATATCTCCTTCCTTTTCTTAACGGTCATTGTCTTGTATGTAGAACACCTCAGCCGTTAAAGGATTAAGAGGGCAGAGTACTTAATTGCATGAAAGTACTGATAGGTTAGTAAACAACAAGTTGACTGATTTTTCACCAGGGACGCCGGAGCCGCGGGGACAGCTGGGGCAGCCCATGTGCCCTACGAATGAAGAGATGTCGCCATCACGCTGACATATATCTAACTGTTCAGAATGGAAGGCGACCATTGTTGAAGATGATGGGTATTGTCATGATAACGAGAATGATAAACGACAATGACAACTAAAGAGACTACGAATAGGGGCGGTGGCGAAGATAACGACCAACTAACGGTAATATTAACTGTTCCAATTATGTCTTTCTTTATAATTACAATAATTATGACTGCTACCATTATGGTTAACGTTAATATCAACTGTTACGGTTATATATTTGTTTTTAGTAGAAACTTAGTCGAGTACTATTGCAAATGCTGCATTCTGATTGGCTACGCTACTAGCTATCTATTCGTCGATAGATAGCGAGTAGCGAAAATGGCTTCCGCCTCTCGTTTTTGTGAAGTTTCTGAAGACGAAATAGAATGCTTACTTGAAAGTGCAATCCCAAAGAAGACGAAAAATATTCTTTGCTAAGTGTTTCTACTAAAGCAATTAGATTATTCGCTCTCGATTTCTATGAGGTGATAGTTATAGTTGTCACTGTTACAGTTACAGTTATGGTTAACGGTTATATTAACTGATACAGTCATGTTTTTGTTTATTGTTATAGTTATTGTCACTGTTACAGTTCTAGTTATGGTTAACGATAATATTAACTGTTACAATTATATGTTATTATAGTTGTAGTTATTGTCGCTATTACTGTTACAGCTACAGTTGTGGTTGTGGTTGTTGTCGGTTGTTATGTTCTTGTTATTATTCCAATAATTACCAGATCGGTAGCAATCCACTTCCATTCCTTCTGATCTTTGTACAGATCAAACGCTAGTGTCTTGAAAAAACAAAAAAACCGCACAAAGTTCTTTCACTTTTTCAGTAGTTAACTGATCGAACATGCAAGCAGGGGTGGTGCCAGGAATTCCCCGACGCAGGTGTTAACATCCCCGATAGGGGTAAACCAGAGGGACCAGGACCACGCCCCTTTTATAATTTCCTTATGTGAAGATCGAAAAATTATTTTTCGCAAGAATAATCGCAACAACGGACTAGAAACAGTTCGCTTTCAGGTTTGGCATGAAGAGAAGAGTATTATCTTTCTTGGCTAAATCAATAGAAAATATTCATAGTTTGTACAATATATAAACGTGTTATCATGAATGAAAATTGCCCAACGAAATGTTAATTTTTTCCCCAACGGGGAGGCCCCAAGGTTCCCCGACTGGGGGCTGTAGCCCTTCTGCTCCCCTCTGGCGCCATGCATGCTTGCAGGAGAGTGGATATATTGTAGCCAGTAAAAAAGAAGTGTCCTTACTTCGTCCATGACTTGATAAATATGGCGAGGATCACAAAGCAGAACTCCAGAGGTTAAGTGCGACCTTTTAAGTTCACCAACTGAATACGCAATAGATCGTCTGTCGTGCATTACTATTTCTGGCATTAAGATCATACTTATATTTTCTTCTCTTGCCATTGACTGCAGGTTGGCCGCTTGCTGACTCCTTTTTACTGATTAAGAACAAACAAACAGTAAATGATACAGTGAAGCCTGGTGTTGTGTCGAACTCAACATTTCTAGCTGCTTTTAGAGCTAATTTAAACCAGGAAAGTGTTGGTTAAATGTGCAGCCAAGATGTTTTTAATACTGAAAATTTAAGTTAATAACACTTTAAACCTCCTTTGGCTGCTTTCAGAGCTTATTTAAGTGAGCAAGGCAAGATGGCTAATTGTATGGCCGCCGTGATTTTTTGTACTGACAGTTCATGGTAACATCTTAAAAATCTTTCTGCTGTTGTAAGACCTAATTTAAGTTTGTATGGCATTTAGGTTAAATATGCGGCTGCCATATTTTTTGGTACCAACATTTCGTAGCAACATCTTGAACATCCCTTCAGCTAATGGTAGAGGTATTTAAGTTTTCTAGACATTATGGTTTGATGTACAGCTGCCATGTTTTTTAGCAAAAGTAAAGGTAAACTTCCTTTATTTATACAACATGGACAACCTTATCAGCTACCTAAGCTGTCCTCCCTAGAGGTCCAGTAAGAACTACCCCTCATGACTCCAGTGTTACCACAGTAGGAAACCGGAGTACCCGGAGAAAAGCTCCGATGCTTGGCAGAGTCAAACTAGACAAAACTCTTCTCACATGTGACAAAGATAACTTTAATCGAGTAGCTGCACGTAGCCGGAATCGAACCCAAGTCACGGTGGTGAAAGACACGTGCACTACCACTGTGCCACCAGCACACCCTACGCACAACAACCCTCCCCTACTAACAACAGCCTCCCCTACCAACAACAGCCCCCCCCAACCACCAGCACTCCTTACCGACAATTCATAGTGACATCTTAAACATTCTTCAGCTTTGCTCTAATTTAAATTTGCAAGACGTCAAGGTTAAATGTACAGCCGCCATTTTTCTCCTTGCATTTTATTATACTCACCGTCATAAATTAGTGCAGCTGGATCAATATTCCATAATTTAAGACTCTGCACGGTCGCATTATTCACGACCTCGTAGTCTGGGTACATGGATAAAGTAAACTTTCCAATAGGAGCCGTGTTTGGTGCATTTGTAATTACAGGAATTTGCAGCATTTCACCAAGCCTGTTCGCCTCATCATTATTCATCGAGAAATCAATGATACACTTGACATCCTTAAATTTTTTTATGATTCCTAATAAATAAGGATACAATTTGAAATTTCCGAGATATTTTTCCCTGTTCTCTCGTCTCCTCTCTTCTCTTATTTTTCCCCCTCTTTTTCTCCTCCTCTATTCTATACTCCACTTTCCTCCAGTCCTGTCCTGTCCCTGTCTGTCCTCTCCTGTCCAGGCCTTCTCTCGTGTCCTCTCCTCTTTTCTTCTCATCTCTTTTCCCTCTTCTATTCTCTACTTCTGTTCTTTTCTCAACTACTCTCCTCTTCTTTTCTTTCCTTTCTTTTTTAACTCTACGTATTATTGGTAATGAAAAATTTACCATACCTTCAGTTTTTATAGAACTAGCGTCCGCACATTTCACTTCAATTGTAAGTACACCGCTTTTTTGTGTAGGTACACAATTTTTCTTCATGTCGGAAAACTGGTGCTGAATTTTGTCGCAGGAAATAATTGTTTCGTCTTTTATTATTCCTGAAAGAATTAGCAAACCTTAACGGCTGAACAGATCTTCATTAATAAGCATAAATGGTTGGGAACCATATACGCGAAAAATTTATGGTCTTTGTATATAAATCTTATAATTCTTCAGTAAATTTGTAATGTAAACGCAGTAATGTCACCGATATCTGGATTTTTTGTTGAATTTTTAAGGCAAGAATTCTTGCAAAAAGCTCGTTGATGCTTGTGGGAACTTTTCTCCGGGTAAAGTACACTTATAAATAATAATAATAATAATAATAATAATAAATAATTGTAAATAATAAATAATAATTGATGATAATAATAAAAAATAATATATAATTACAATATTAACATTGATTATTACTAATAATTAATATTGTATTATTAATAAATAAAATATTACATAATAATTATCATTAATAATAATAAATTATAATTTAGGGGTAAACTCGTTAGTGCTCGTGCAAACTATTCTCTGGATAAATTATAACTACATGAATAATACTGAATAATGATAACATTGACGTTATAAATTTTAGTTATAATTAATATGATGTCGATAACAATCGATATAATATTACGTATTAATTATAACTAATAATAATAATAGATGATGGTATTAGGAAGTAATTAGACCGTATACAGAGCGTAGCTAGGAACAGGCTGTAGGGTTAGATACATTATGCTCAAAAATTTGAGCATTATGCTTTTGAGCGTCACCCACAAAACAGCAGCATTATGCCCAAAATTATGCTCGAGAAGTAGCATTATGCGCGATTGGTTTTGGTATATTTTATGTCGTTTTTCATCCCTGTAGAGTCGTAGACAAAAAGCTCAACAGAAACCCAACATTTTATTGCATCGATTACAACTTACATCCAATAAACAACAAATAATGCTCAAAAGCACTCAAAAAGTCTTATTTCATTGGAACACTTCAGGGCCATGTCATTTGTTATGATAATAAAAACCATAACCACTAACCAGCTGACAATTTCAACAAATAAAGAATAAAACATAAACCAAAAATAGTCATTTTGGAACTTGATATTCAAGAATCAAGTAACAACAAGAATAGACACAGTGATCGTGGTAATATTTCGAATGACCCTGAAATAGAGTCGAAATATTACCAGGATCACTGTGTCTATTCTTGTTGTTACTTGAATATCAAGTTCCAGAATGACTGTTTTCGGTTTATGTTTTATTGTTACGATAATGTTTTAGCTATTATATCTCTGATCTATCTCTTATTTAATTGAAGCATTAATGAGCACTCAGTGTAGTCCTGTAAGGCCAGATCCTGCAAGTGACTAAATGTTGTTGTCAAGATAGAGAAGACTCTCTCAGATGCTGCTGATGAAGGCTGCATCAATAGAATAAATTAATTATGCAAAGGTGCAACCAGGGCCCAGGGCCAGGCCCTTTAAATGTGTTAATTTAAAGTACGTTTTTATTAACTTATGTTGTTAAATGATTTTAATATAAATATCCTTAGTAAAAGCATGTGAAAGTGAAATTTTCTGATTATACTTATGGAAAAATTACCTTTGTCTATTATTATTCTCTTTATGCTGAAAAAACTGGCCATTATGCCGGCATTATATTTGATGCGCCGACTGCGCCATTATGCCCAAAATTATGCCGGCATAATGTATCTAACCCTAACAGGCTGTTACCAAAGTTAAGAAAACCGAAAATACCAGCTGAAAGTACGTCATTTTCATGACAATTCATTACATCAATATCCCTTCCACTCTTTCCAGAAGTTGTCTCCCCCAGACAAGTAAAATCGTGTGACGTTAGCCAGAGTAAAGTGGTAAAAAACTTGTTATGCCGGAAATGAGTTGAAATTCTCAATTTGTATGTTATGCCTGATTGGCATTTGTGAAGAGAGCTTTCATATTCAGTAACCAGAACGCGTAATATAATGTCTACCACCATCACGCAATAAAAGTCTTTGTTTCATTTCTTTCTCCTATATATTATCCAAACCAACAACAGTGAACTACATCCTAACATTAAATTTGAAAGTTTATCGGGTCATAGAATACCAATTCAGTAACTTTTAGCCACTTTAAAAATTAGACAAACGAGAGTATTACAAATGCGTAACATTTCATAGCTTGTTTATTGATATCGTTCAACCGAAGGCTACTCACCAATTGTTTCCTTTCGTGTTTCAAACCTTTCCAGGAAACTAGCAACGGCTATGATTAGTAAACCAAGCGTGTTCCAAAGTCTCATATCTTTTCGTTGATTTCCTGTAAACCTTAAGATTTTTTGTCGTAGGAAAGTTGGGTTATTGAGTTAAACGATTTGCTATTTTCACCGCTTGTGATTAATCTTTAATTGCTTTGTTTCTGTGGGGAACTGCCGTCTCAGGATTCGCGAACACCTTACTCACTATCTTGAACTTCATGAGGACTTTGTTTACGGAATTTTGGAGATAATGAAGCTAGTTTTCACAAACAAATAATTCACATTGTTTACAGAAATAGCTGAAGGTACAAACACAATATATAACTAGACATTTATTTTGTATGGTTGACAGTCATTCATATTGCGATTGCCAAAGATTAATCAAGAGGCAAAATTAGCTAAGTTAAAAAATAAACTGGAAAAACCGTGTTTAACTAACTGTAACTCCTCAAACTTTTCGAAGGTAATATCAAACTGATTTACGAAAATGAAAAGCCATCTAATACACTTATGTTGCTTGAATTTCAGAATTATAAAGGAAATAATTCACTCAAGGAATTGAACCAATTTTGTCAGGTGTGAGGAGAGAGGCTGCGGCCCCCACAGCTTTCCTGCTTCAAACGCATGACAGAGTTTGATGTCCAGCAAATATGGTCCACAAAGGTTTGTTGCTGAATCCGTGCAAGTATGTTATTCTGCTGGCTCCAATATCTCATACTTATAGATGTAAAATTGGGTTAATAAATGATTTTTAATGATTAAATAAAGTTGGTAATCCCGTCCATGCAAGATTTAACTATGAAGCTTTTATCCATATATAGATCTGACTGTAGTTAATAATAGATGTAGATTTACACAGGAAAGATTCATTATTAATTGATTTGGGTAACTTATTAATATATTCGTCTTTTCCCAAACAAATCAGCTTAATTTTGGCCTTTGTGGTTAACAGTTTCATCCTACAGACCTTTTTTATCGAGTTGACCAAGCTTGATATTTTGATGAAGGCGTGCTATTGGTGATGTACTGGCTTGTTTTGCCATTATTAACGAACTTAAAAGGACTTTGGTAGAAGTTTATAATAAGTAGAAAATCAAAAAGTCGTCTCGTTATGAATCTATCAAGCAGTTTTTATCATGGTTAGAACCACGGAAGGATTCACTAACCATGGTTAAAAATCACGGAAGGACTCAGTTAATTTTAATTTACTTTCGCTAGTGTCAGGTGATTTTACGTGTCAGGAGGAGAGGACGTGGACCAGAAAATGTTAACCCTCACATGTAAGGCATTTTTTTTTATAAAATAACGTGACTCTTTTGCGAACTCTGATTATTTTATACCCGTGTTTGGACAAGAGTATACAAACACGGAAAATTTCCCACCAAAAGTTTACTGAAGTTTGTTTAACACTTTCTATTATTTTATTTTATAAAAGAACCTCGTAACTATTTTCGTGTTTGAATACTGTTTTTGAATATTGTTTTTCCACAGCGACCCGTGTTTCCATATCTTGATTTTGGTTAGGGGAAGGTTTCGAAAGTCAATTTCTTCCTAATTTCCCGCAAGAACCAGGTTAGGATATTTTGCCAGTCTGATGTCCATAGTTCATTGCTTTTTATGTCATTTAAACTAGACTGTATCATCACTTAATTCCACAATTTGTAGAGACACAATACAGAGTGATTTACGGCTGACATTTTGTATTGTCTATTCGCTGGTTCATCTTGGCAAACTTATGTTTAGGATGTATTTAAATAACCAGGGATGTTTTTAAATAGGAGTTTACCATTGATTGTCAAACTTGCGTCGAACATATTATAACTTTTTAACTTAAAAGATACTCTTATTTTATGTTTCTGGTATTAAAATTTATTACCGTTTGGTCTCGGTAGATTTGTCAAAAGTTTCTCTCACATAAAAGCTCAGGTGTTCAACCGGGTAAAATAAATGGTTTTCAGGCCTACGTAGACAGGTTCAATTCCTAACAGAGGCCTCTCGTTTCTTTCAATGTAAAAATAACGTTGGTTTGGATTTTAACGAGGAAAATTCATGATGGGTTGGTCAAAGTGTAACTCTTGAACACAGATTTACGTGAAAGACTCAGTAGCTTGCGGGTTAAATCAGATACTTAGCGCTCAAAATATGAGGGTTCTATTCCTGATGGAAGACTTACCAGTCATATTTCAAAGCAATAATATCCCTCCTAGATAATTCTCATGTATTTCGACATAAAAATATGGTGGGTGGGTGTGTTAGTTATAAGAAAAATTCGACATGGGCTGGTTAAGTAGAACTCTTGACGAACGATATGGGTAAAAGTTTCGTTGGCTTACCGACTTCGAGACTAGCTTTTACTCAAAATGCGAGGGTTCGATTCCAGAGAATAACCATTCGCTCCTTCAACGCAATAGCCGCCAAATTATTCGTGAAGTATAAAGATATGGAATATATCGGTATTTGAACCAAAAAGGAAAAGAACAGCACGAGAAACAATTCAGAGCAAGGTGAAACAGGAAAGAGTAAATACATCGAACTAGAAGCAGCGAGGGATGGCGAAGAAAGGAACTGAAGCCGGCGAAGGATTAAGCAAGGGAAAGTTTTGAAAAGTTGCACGAGTTGGGTTTGGATTTGGGTTTCGGTTTGAGTTAGGGTTTAGGGCTTAGAGCTTAGGTCTTAGGGGTTCAAGGTCGGGCTTAGTGTTAGGGTTAGGACTTAGGGTTAGGGCCAGGGCCAGGTTTAGGGTTAGGGTAAGTGATAGGTTTAGGATTACGGTTAGGGTTAGGACTTAGGGTTAGTGCCAGGGCCAGGTTTAAGGTTAGGGTTAGTGATAGGTTTAGGATTGCGGTTGGGGTTAAGGTTAAGGTTAAGGTTAAGGTTAAGGTCGGAGCGTCTCACCGGTCATCAGAAAGTTGCGGGTTCGATCCCAGTCTGGGACTCAGAAATCGTTTTTCTGAGGATAGAGCTTGACTAACGCTCATCTATCATCTGAAGTCATTAGTGTGGAGGAAAGGAAAATAAAATAAAGTTTGCTTCATTCAGTAGCATTTTCAAAATGACGAAGTATGTCATCACATCTCACCAAGTTCTCGACTTGCTGTACATGTATGTAAAACAGATAATCTGCGACGTCAAGTTAAGGAGACAGCGTCATCACTTATCCGGAAATTATGTATGTCTGAGATATCATTATTTCACGAAATTGCTTGAAACTTTGTGTATAAATGCATTTGATGTCTCAACATCGCTACGTCAAAATCTCGTAAAAATGTATAGTATATACTGTAGTCCCAAAACGCCTCTCTGTAAAACGAAATTGTTTTTTTAATTTGATTATCTCCTCTGAGTTTCTGAATTTCAGAGTTATGTTTTCGTAATGCGATATGACGTCAAAGTTACGTCATTTACTTATCAAACAAATCTTAACCAATCAAAAACGAAGCGATAGATAGAAGAACTGTAAACGCCAACCATTACTACTTAAGTAATTCTTTCAATTAGCAGAATTCTCTCCTAAAGAAGTTTTTTATGAGCGTACATTCAGAATTCGATTTTTTTCCTCCGTACACCTAAACTCGGCTTAAAATCGCTCTTGTTAACTGCACTAGCTTCGCAGAGTCACGGGTTGGTTTCCTGGCTGAAAGATTTCATATTTTTCGCAACTAGTTCCGGTTGGATCTTAAACCACATTCCGACACTAAGGGTTCACTGTTAACGAAAAGCGGACTAGGCAACTGTCCCTTTTCCTTAAACAATGAAAATAGACGGCAATCGTTTGGGATGTCGATGGCGAACTTTGCCAGCCACCTGCTTTTCATGAGAGCTTTTTACAATGTTGCCAATCTTCCCAAACCTACATTTACAGTAATGTAAATCTGCAAAACCTCTGTGCATGGTATCAGAGTTATAACGCAGTTGTACACTCGGCATGGCATTTTATTTGACTATACTCAGTTTTCGGAACCCTGCATACTATTATTCGGTGTTCAAGGGCGAAGAAAAGCTATCAAGAAAATTTTATTTTGAAACTAGCAATGATCGCTTAATTATTAATACAGCTCTACTGAGACCTTCAACCTAAGCAACTACTAAGAGTACAGTGAAATCCCTCTAAGACGGGCACCTTCTGGACAGCTCTTACTGTCCGTCTTAGAGGGAGATGACGTAAGTTGACACGACCATCATAATTAAAACTATTATGCCTCGGTCACTCAGCGTTCGTCTTTCCACCGCAAGAGGAAGATACTGACGTTTCGAGCAATAGCCCTTCAATATACGTCAGTCAGTTAACCATATGACTTAGAATTTGTTAATTTTGGGAATTTATCCCAATGTTTTGATCAGCCATTATCTGTTTGCTCTGGAAGGTATTTTGAGGCTTTTCTGCACCTGGTAAGTGTCCGTTGTCCGTTTACCATAACCGAGAGAGTTCGGTTTTGGTAAAACAATGGATAAACGGCCGGGACCGAACGTGATGTACGTCTCAGAAACGTTTCCGTTAAAAGGGATTTCACTATATCAGCTACCGAGGCTCATATGGCGAGCTAAGGTGAGAGTTTGACATATGTGCTATTGCATATGTATATGTTAATATTTTTATTTTAAGGAGACTGATATCAGGAATGTGGGATGTTGGGGGTACATGTATATATGGATGTTCGCAGGACGTTCATGGTTAGAGCGTCTCAGCGACCATCAGAAGGTTGCGGGTTTGATCCCCGTCTGAGGCTCAGAAATAATTTTTCTGAGGATAACATGAGCTTGACGAACGTCCTGCGAACATCCAAGTTCCCATATTCCTGATATCAGTCTATTTAAAATGCTGTTAATGAAACAAAGGCTTTCATCTTTACCATACGCGTACAAACACTTATACTGACCTTCTTAAAATACATGTGCTGTAATATCTATCATCACTGGTCCGTAGAAGTCTGTTCTTAATATACACGCTCTCAAGCTGTTCTCTCCGAAAAACTTTCTGAGTACCTGGCGGGAATCGAACCCGTAACCTTCTGATCGCCGTCCTAGAAGTCTGGTCCATAGAAGTCCGACCCATAACGTCCTCCACTTTTATATTGCAGACCTTTGGAAGAAAAAAGTTAAGATAAATTCATGAAAAAGCTCAGTATTTCTAGAATAGACGTATAGACGCAGTAACTGATGCGCCGTTTTGTTAGATCCTGTAAATATCACAATTATATTTTCTAGTCTTCATCGCTGAGCTGTAATTACAGTATGTGGCAATCAAAGAAGTGAGATTTTCTCAGCCTAATTATTGTTGTGGCGACACAAATGTGCCTCAAGAAGTTCTGAACTTCATTTTCTCACGATGACAAATTCATTCGGTTTAATTGAGGTACAGTTTGTGACTTCCATTGAAATTTACGGGAAGTTCATAAATCTTTTAATGAAGTTCACAAATTGCTTTACTGTAAGAAAGCAAAAAAACAGACCGATCAATTTGAGGAACACATTATACAGCAATGCACAAGGATGGCGGAAGCGGGAGGGCAGTGTGGGGGGGGGGGGCATTCGCACCTATAAAACCTAAACGGTGGGGGCATAGCCCCTACGAACGTTGACAATGTCCCCGACTGTTTTTCCACGAAGTCAGGCCTTCATTGTTCTCACCGTAGGCCGTGCAAAACATTCGAATGCGAATTGAACTATTTTGATCAGCGACAAGCTGCTAAAAGCCTGAAATACATTCAACAAATAAAATACATATAAAGATGAAATGCTGTTAATTTTTACTGCTGTTTCGCGCGAGACTCGTCGCGCTGTAGAAAAAAAAAACAACCAAACAAAAATAAAGCACAAAAAAAACCTAACGTGTTTGTAAGAAAGGAATAAAGAATTACCAGAAATTTAAAAATATAAAAAATTCAACAAATATAACAGTACGCCTTAAAATTCGTGAAATGGCGCTGTTTAGACTGGGATTCTAGAGTCCTATATGATTACTTGAGCATTTGGACCTCGCGCCCACAAAACTCAAACCGACATTGGCCATGCACGGCAGTAGACGTCTCCTTAATGTATAACAGTATGAATTTTTTAGTTATTTATCAGTCGGTAATACAGCTAACTTTAAGTAAAGGTTATAGACCTTAGACCTCACTATTTAAGCGATATATAAACCTGATAGCGAAGCCCGAAGGTTAATACATGTATATTGCTTAAACACCGAGGTCAAGGTTTGTAACCGACTTGTATCATCGTTGATGAAGTTTCGAAAGAAGTATTTAACTTGTTCGATAAACGTATAGATGTAGGGAAATTTCGGTAGAAAGTAGATGAATATCTTTATAAGGTTTGTAAGTTATTCCAAGGCGCGGTGGGCCAGTGTAGATAGCTTCGATAAAACAGCGGCGTTCTTGAGGTTATACACTATCTAAAATATAGAATAAAGAAAACACGCTTCTCGACGTTTCGAGCGAAGGCCCTTCGTCCGGAATAGCATAGAATGACGAAGGGCCTTCGCTCGAAACGTCGAGAAGCTTGTTTTCTATATTCTATATTTTAGATAGTGTATAACCTCAAGAGCGGCGCTGGTTTATAAGTTAGTTATAAATCTCTCAAGAACAAAAGAAACTGAGCCAACGATGAGTTAATAGTACTATTTAACAACCTATCTAGGAGTGAAGCCAGCCATAAAATGTGCTCTAATAAACACAGTTCTGGTAGCCAAAAGCTCACATTAAAAACATTTGGTCACAGGACGCTTCATAAATATCCTTAATATGTCCTTACCTGAGCATTTTTTCTTCGTACTCTTACATAATGAAAACGTGTAATGAAATTGCCAAAGAGAGTCATGGTCAGTGGGATGAAACAGGAAGAATGGTGTGATGGAACCATTTGGGTATTCAGAGTTTGTATATTTGCATCACAAGAGTTCTAAAAAAAACATTGGTGAAGCTACAGTATTTCATGTTAACTAAATACTTCAAGTTGGTTATCCAGAGGAATCTAGTTTTAATGTCAGCTGACAATGCAGGTTGTATCAAATTATTGTACATGTAAACTTTGATTGGTTGAGAAGTTGACAGTACTCTGCAAAGACCTACTGCGCCGTATATTCATGAGTATGACTCATTGCTGCATGAAGGAGTCAATGGATGAGTGATGGTGAATATAAATTTATCAAAGGAGGCATTCTGGGTTTGTATATTTGCAGCAAGTCAGTCATAGAAAATACTTTAATCAAAATATTCAATGTTTATTAACCCCTTCTGGTCGGTACCTAACATTTTAATTTTATATGTACTTGTCAATGGGAGATATCTCTGAAAGGAAAGGGCTAGATACTTCCAGCTGGCTAATACAGTATACAGTATTATCCATATAATAATTATTGTGCACAGTTCTGTTTTACTGCCAGTTGAATGCAGATCAAACAAAATTATCTAAACTTTAATTGGCTGAGAAGTTGGCAGACCTTGGCAAAGACAGTCTGAGTTAACCATTAGTATGATCAATTGCTACATGTAAGAATCATTAGGTGAATGATGGTGAATATAACTTATCAAAAACAGGCCTTCAGGATTTGTACAGTCATACAAAAGACTTCAATGAAAATATTCATGCTGGTTAACATTGGTTAACAGTAGTTTTGATGCCAGCTGACAATGCATATAAGATCAAATTATGTAAACTTTAATTGACTAAGAAGCTGGGAAACTTCAGTTAAGAAAGTCTAGGTTATCTATGAATATGACCATTGATATGATTCACTGAATGAGTGATGGTGAACATACAGTATCTTTACCAAATTCTGTAACTGCACTGTGGTTGGATGGCAAGCTGTAACTCTGTTGTATTTTGAATGGTTTCTTAAGGGTAAACATTTCAATCAGAAATACTCTATTGCAGCTGAGCACAACAGTCAGGACAGAGCAACAATGGAGAAACAAGCACATTGCACACTCCCACTACTGGTGAAATTACTTTCCTGTCTCATTTTGAAACAGAAGAAAAAGATTTCAAATATGCAGATTTACAATTATAATTCATCTATAATTTAAAGTATTGCTGTAGACCATTTGGTAATTTAAGCAAAAGTTTCTAATCTAACAAAATTTAAAAAAGTTACTGACAAATGGTCACTGTTAACTCACCACTGATTAAGCAAAATTATCAAGTCACATCCTTTTACAAGATGTTGAATAGAACTTGGCAAATGAAAACTCTTTGTATGCAGTATTATTGTAGTTAATCATATAGTTCTGCTTATTGAGCAATTCCATATCTGAGTGCAATTCATGCAATATAATATACATGTATGTTGGAAATGTGGGAGCTTGGAGATATCCTTTATGAAAGATGAATGTTTACAAAACTCTTAACTCAAAAAAAAAAAAATAAAATTTTGATCCCCAGATAGGGGTCAAACCTGCAACCTTCAGATGACTGGTGAGCCACCATCTGAGCCTTGGAAGCTCAATGGTTAGAGCATCTCACAGGTCATTAGAACATTCCGGGTTTGATCCCTGTCTGAAGCTCAGAAAACATTTTCTAAGGTTAGAGCTTGACAAACATTCATCCATCATTCAGTGCAATTCATATACACTTTAAAGGTTTTTTCAAGTATTTTGAAAAACTAGCCATGCTACTTATACTTTGGTACATTAACAACACCTCTTCCAGGATTAAAAAAAGGAACTAACTCATGGTACACAAAGGCACTTTTTGGCTGATATGAGGGCACTTATGTCAAGTCAAGGGTACTTGAATGAACAAAGATATACAAAAGTACAGTAGGGGTAATTAGCAATGGTGAACAAGGCGGTCAGCAGAGCACAGCACAGCAGTGTGTGTGGGCAGCACAGCAGCCCACACTGAAAGTTTACCATGATTATTTGACCCTTTTCAGTAAATACAGGTGTACATGATTTGTAAATTCTATTCTGGCTAATGCCAGACAATTTTACTCTGACTAATGCCAGACAATTTTACTTTGGCTAATGTCAGACAACTTTACTCTGGTTAATACTAGACAATTTTATGCTGACTAACAGCAGACAATTTTACTCTGGTTAACACCAGACACTTTTACTCTGGCTAACATCAGACAATTTTACTTTGGCTAACACCAGACATATTTACTCTGGCTAACATCAGACAATTTTACTCTGGCTAGCATGAGACAATTTTATCCTGGCTAACACCAGACAATTTTACTCTGGTTAACACCAGACAACTTTACTCTGGTTAACACCAGACACTTTTACTCTGGATAACATCAGACAATTTTACTCTGGATAACATCAGACAATTTTACTTTGGCTAACACCAGACAATTTTACTCTGGTTAACACCAGACAATTTTACTCTGGCTAACATGAGACAATTTTACTCTGGCTAACAACAGACAATTTTACTCTGGTTAACACCAGACACTTTTACTCTGGATAACATCAGACAATTTTACTCTGGCTAACATCAGACAATTTTACTTTGGCTAACACCAGACATATTTACTCTGGCTAACATCAGACAATTTTACTCTGGCTAACATGAGACAATTTTATCCTGGCTAACACCAGACAATTTTACTCTGGTTAACACCAGACAACTTTACTCTGGTTAACACCAGACACTTTTACTCTAGATAACATCAGACAATTTTACTCTGGATAACATCAGACAATTTTACTTTGGCTAACACCAGACAATTTTACTCTGGTTAACACCAGACAATTTTACTCTGGCTAACATGAGACAATTTTACTCTGGCTAACAACAGACAATTTTACTCTGGTTAACACCAGACACTTTTACTCTGGATAACATGAGACAATTTTACTCTGACTAACATGAGACAATTTTACTCTGGCTAAATTGAGACAATTTTACTCTGGTTAACACCAGACACTTTTACTCTGGATAACATCAGACAATTTTACTCTGGATAACATCAGACAATTTTACTCTGGCTAACAGCAGACAATTTTACTCTGGTTAACATCAGACAATTTTACTTTGGCTAACATCAGACAATTTTACTCTGGCTAACAGCAGACAATTTTACTCTGGTTAACATCAGACAATTTTACTCTGGCTAACATCAGACAATTTTACTCTGGCTAACATCAGACAATTTTACTCTGGCTAATATCAGACAATTTTACTCTGGCTAACATCAGACAATTTTACTTTGGCTAACACCAGACATATTTACTCTGGCTAACATGAGACAATTTTACTCTGGCTAAATTGAGACAATTTTACTCTGGCTAACACCAGACAATTTTACTCTGGTTAACACCAGACAACTTTACTCTGGTTAACATCAGACAATTTTACTCTGGCTAACATCAGACAATTTTACTCTGGCTAACAGCAGACAATTTTACTCTGGTTAACACCAGACACATTTACTCTGGATAACATCAGACAATTTTACTCTGGATAACATCAGACAATTTTACTCTGGTTAACACCAGACAATTTTACTCTGGTTAACACCAGACAATTTTACTCTGGTTAACACCAGACAACTTTACTCTGGTTAACACCAGACACTTTTACTCTGGATAACATCAGACAATTTTACTCTGGATAACATCAGACAATTTTACTCTGGCTAACAGCAGACAATTTTACTCTGGTTAACACCATACAATTTTACTCTGGCTAACATCAGACAATTTTACTCTGGCTAACATCAGACAATTTTACTCTGGCTAACATCAGACAATTTTACTTTGGCTAACACCAGACATATTTACTCTGGATAACATGAGACAATTTTACTCTGGCTAACATGAGACAATTTTACTCTGACTAACACCAGACAATTTTACTCTGGTTAACACCAGACAACTTTACTCTGGTTAACATCAGACAATTTTACTCTGGCTAACATCAGACAATTTTACTCTGGCCAACAGCAGACAATTTTACTCTGGTTAACACCAGACAACTTTACTCTGGTTAACACCAGACACTTTTACTCTGGCTAACATCAGACAATTTTACTCTGGCTAACACCAGACATATTTACTCTGGCTAACACCAGACAATTTTACTCTGGATAACACAAGACAATTTTACTCTGGCTAATGCTAGATGATTTTACCCATTAACAGGAGACATCTCAAACAGGAAAGGGTTAAAAACTATTTCTGTGACCCATTCTGGTCTTTACCTGACTTTCTAACTTTACTCTGACTAACACCAGACAATTTTACTCCTCAAGGGGAGACATCTCAGACAGGAGTGTGTTAAAGCATAGTAGTACACAAGGATTCTCAAGTGTGGGCATAACACCATTTTACTCTAAATTTGTTTGTGGGGAAACTGGTTAAAAAGGACGCAGTAGTGTAACACTGATATTTCTTGCAGAGAGACATATGAAATTTATAGGAGAAACTTTTAGTCTAGGTCTATGAGGTATGTCTTGAACACTAATATAAGTCATCTTGTACCCTTGCAATTGTTGAAACATCTAACTTGATGGTTGTTAAATATTACATTGCTGTATCAGTTGGGGAGGCACAGGTCTCTTTTAGGAGACAGCCAGAGCAGCACAGGTTACCTTAGTTTGCAGCTACTGTATGTGATTTAAAGGAAAATTTAGTTTACATCCTTTGTCTACTATCTACACATATATTATCACACTAAATGTACATGGATGCCATATTAAATAGACTTATTTCTGCATATCTGATCAAAGATTTCAATGCTACCATTTGCTTACAAAGTATGAAGAGAACATTCCTCTTTTCATGACAGTCATTAACAAACTTGTTGTAACAAAACAGATATAAAGTAAATGGTTTGAACATGGGGGAATCGTGACATGTTTGTGGAAGTTGATCATCCAGGTTAGTGTAGTGTTGAGAAAGACTGTTGGTGCAAGTGACTGATGTTTCAACAGCCTTGGCAGCAGTCATGTCAGTCACTTCCACCAACAGTCTTTCTCAAGACTATACTAGGGGTGCACCGGATATTGTATCCGGCTGAATAATCCAGCCGGATAGTAGGGTAATGGGACTATCCACTATCCGGCCGGTTATTTTTTTATATCCAGCTGGATACCAGATAATTTGCTTTTCTGAAGACAACTGTCAATTTGTGTTACTTGTACCATACTAACAACAGACAGTAATAGAAGAAACAATGTAAACTTGTGTTCTGTTCTAACGTTATTTTTTAACAAATAAACAGAAGATAATCGTCTGTTACTTGATAACAATCTCAATAAGTGACACATTTTGATGCGCATAACAACCATTTTACACAAAGTTGTTTGTAGCCCCACTCTAGTTTGTTATATAGTGGCATTCTCAGAATTTCCTTGCATTGTGATGAATGAAAAGGAGTTTCATCTTCATGTTCATCTTCAGTTCTGTTGCATTTTTCCACCATTTGCAAGTTGCAACTCGTAACTTGTCTAATTAATGCTTGTAATAATTATAAACACCAGTGAACAAGTAAAGTTTTAAAGTAATTACTTGCAAAAAAAGACAAATCATATTTGAACTTCAGTGTAAAGTTTTAATTTTTCTCCTCTCAATCCAAACCTAATTTAGGTAGTAATTGATTGATTTGTGGCAAGTGTGAGCTTTTCATCCAAAATACCGGTATCCAGCCAGCTATAAAAAAACACTATCTGGTGCACCCCTAGACTACACTAACATGGACAATCAACTTCCACAAACATGTCACGATTCTCCCAGGTCCAAACCATTTACTTTATTACGATCGTTTGGACGACAGAGCCTTTTTGACTCTGAAAGATGACTGCCGCCAAGGCTGTCGAAATGTCAGTCACTTCCACCAACAGTCATTCTCAAGACTACACTAACCTGGACGATCAACTTCTACAAACATCTCTATCTCCCTAGTCAATATTGCACTGCAAGGAAAGGAATTTTGTACACTCTCTAGTAATCACTTATTATGTTCAGCCAAAGGAAAGCAACATTGAGAGAAAGGAACAGGGGTTAAACATATTGTATCATGCTCATCTTTCTTGAAATTACAATTATAAAAGTTTTTAAGATGCTCCAACTAAATTTGTTAATGATTGTAGTTTGCATGACCATTCCATAATTTACCTTAAATAAGGGTTGTGGCATGCAATTAATGTGATGTTAAGTTGACCACAGGTTATAATTATTTTGAAGGTATTAGAATTGGTGACGAACGTAACAGTTGTGGAAAGGGTATTTAGGGTTATGCAGTGGGAGAAAAAGTTGAGTTGTAAGTATTCACTCTTTAGAGACAGTAGGTCTCCATTGATAAATAAAATAATCTGACACTAACCAGAGTAAAACCTTCTAGCATCAGCAAGAGCAAAATATACCAAGACATAGCCATCTTCTGAAAATGGTTATGCAGATGATTGTTATGCCACTTTTCCTGACTGTAGGTCTCCCATTGTCTGGTGCAGAGTGAAGTGCCAAGAGATGCCATGTCCATGGAAAGATAGTTAAAGATAAACAAATATTAACAAAAAAACAGGAAATTACCTTCAAGAAAGTGGGTTTTCTCATCACAAACGATTCAACAATCGTAAAGCAATGTGAATTTCTACCAAATTATTTGAATATACTAGAAGATATTCTTACACTTACGACGGTTATTTCTTTTACTTAAAGTTATCTTTCACCCCATATCTCTTGGAGGTAAGCCAAACGCAGCAAGATAGGTCCACATGTACTTTACATAAATGGTTTGGCATTGCAAACAATGTGGCAAACAAAACTTTGATAGCGCCATCTTGGATTTTAAGCCAGAACCGCTGACCTATGTACTGGAAATACTCATTCCAAATGACTCGTCCCAACATTTCATCTTATCCATTTGGAATACGCACAACGTTAGTCAGTTTTCAAGATTGTCAAAAACCCTAAAATTAACTTTTAATCGAGAAATCATCGTTGTTGCATTTATAAAATGTTATCTGTAGAGTTACTGTCAGCCAAAAGATATCTTAAGCAATCAATATTAAACAATTTTTTGATGAGGCTGAGCATGACAACACTGTCCTCGGTCTGGATAATCCTTGATATTATGCGTAAGCCGTACAGGCGTACGGGCCCTAATCATTTTTTTTTTTTTGGGGGGGGGAGGGGCAGAGACGATCTGCCCGAATATCTCTGCTTGAATGTTTAGTTAGAAAAAACCTAGGAATAAGAATTACATGCTGCACACGGTATATATATATATATATATGGCAACCTGAATGCGCGTTAGCATCCAAACTCTTGTTCATCGTTACCGATTTTTGAAAATTTTTCTGTTTTAATCACGCTTAGAAATTTATTTTTCCCAATTCTACCCGAGCTATTTGCCCGAATCTGATCCTCTCCAAATTTGGGGGGTAGTTGCCCCGACCGGCCTGTACGCCTCTTGTAAGTTGATTCCAATAATTGTTTTATTATACATTCAAAACAGCCATAGATGCAAGAAAAGATTTGCAGTAAAGACTCGTGCAATTAACTTTCCAAACTGCTGTAGGCCATTTTTGCTGGTTTGTAATTTTCGGGAGTCAGGGGCGTAGGAAGCAGGGGGCCACGGACACCCTAACTGGTTTTATTTAAAGGGGGGCACAATATCGTTCTGCCGCTCTTAAGAACAGGTGTGCTAGCACTATGCAACGTGTTTTCTAATTTTTTCCATCGCACGTACTTGTATTTTAAAGTTCAAACATAAAATACTTAAAAATCTACTGTACTGTACGTATCTTAACGATTGTTGATACAGTAGTTCCTCGTTTGTCCGAACGCCTTGTACACGGCAATTTGAAAAACCGTTCGGATAAGCCAAAATACCGGATAACCGAATTTTACTCAAAACCTTAAGTTTATTGTCGCTGTGCAAAATGTTTGGTATACAGACTGTTATTGGTCTGTTAAGTCTGTGTAACAGGTGTATACCGACGTGAAAACGGTTGTGAACCAGCAACACACGACCGAAACACAACATTTTGCGCAGTGTCTGTATATCATCACTGTGTCTGTATATCACTTCAATGAATTTAATTCTTCGAAAAACCGTAACGACTTCAAAACGTAATATTAAATTGATTATTTGCATGTTGGCGATTTCGTTCGGATAAATGAAACATGTTCGATTAATTTTTTTTTTCTGAACTCATATGGCGTTCGCATAATCGAGGTTCGGTAAATCGAGGTACGGATAATCGAAGAACCACTGTACTGAAACTTAGAATTGCGCGAAGATGCCGTTAAAATTTGGGATAAATGTATGGTCACTTTTAGTATCCTTCATAAGGGTCAAAAAAAGCTACGACATTTTATAATTGTCTTTTAATTCACAAATTAGTAATCCCCTGAAACATTCTTTTCTCGTAAACATGAAATGTGTTTTACTGTAGAAGTATAACTGCAAGTATTGTCCCAGTATTGACAACAATCTAAGTTGTGAAAACATTTACGTGAAAACGCCCACTCTGAACTAAAATTTTGTTCCCGCCCCCCCTAAGTTCAACTAGCTTCCTACGCCAGTGGGCCTTGAGGTGATTACGTCATCAACGTCCAATAATTTTTTTTGGACAACTCCGTCAAATAATTCTCGAATTTCAACGGAAGTAATGTCACGACTCCCGGGAATTGAGAATTAACTGGTGAATGTCGGCCAATAAGAAACAAGAATTAAATATGAATGTATAACAATAACAATTGCAAGTGAGAAATTCCAGAGTATCAAGTGCCCCCCCGGTTCCCAACTGACACTCTCATACCTCTACAGTCTACACGAGGAGCTTGGGGTAGAGAAATCGATCAGCGAAAAATATCAAACACTAACTCACCTGATGTAAATTTGAGCTTTTGGTTAAATGGCAACGATAAAGTAAACCTAACTGGTTCAGCCACGTGGTGAGTTGAGCCATAATTAATCACCTGATTTCACCACTTTAGTGCCAATGAAAACTTCATATTCAAAACACGTGGTTTGCTTAATTAAAGGAGCATTTGATTTACGTTTGGTTATTTAAAATCACTTAGAAATGTGAAAATACAGAATAGGCAGTAACATTTTTCACGCGTTTTTATTATTCTTTCTATAATTCCCCAAATCTACATGTAAGCTAAGTTACAATAATTTCACGCCGGTCTGAAGATTGACCTGGACGATTATTATTTTCATCAAATCATGAAAGCAATCTTAGTCAATCTTCGTGAATAGCAGAAAGGCTTATTCTAAAGTAAAGACAAAAAAAGTAATTAAAAATAAGCTCATTCTCCGATAATGCAATGGGCTTCTTTTTTTAAGACAAAGTACATCGAGCAAACGTCTTTTCAAACTCTCTCAATAAACTACACCTTGGCCGGTTTTAACTCCACAAGAAGTAAAATGCTGTGCATTGCTCTTGAGCCAAAAAATTTCGAGCAAAATCTGAAAAAAGGTATACAATTCTCGAGCAGATTAACAAAAATTTACTGGGACATTTGTGTTACGAATTGCAAATCAACAATGACCCCGTTGGCTTCACTTTACGAAGCTTATAATTTTTTTTTTCATTGCTTAGTTTATGATCTTTCTGCTATATTATGAATTGTTTATAGGACTTTTTCAAAGCCAGGGCACGTTTCTTTTTAATGCTTTATTTCGAAGAGATCGCTCAAGCTGTAGGACCTAAATTTTCCCGGAATTTTATAAAATGAATAAAGTTATGTATTAACATGAGCATTATCAGTGGCATCGCTAGACATTTCAAAATGGCGGGCACACTACTCGTCGAGAAAAAATTGAGGTGGGGGGGGGGAGCAATAAGATCCGGATGCGACTGACAAAACGTAGAAACCACGGTGAATCATATTTGCAATACAAACTTTATTTATAATAATAATAATAATAATAATAATAATTATTTTGACAGGTTAGCTTCTTCAGCACAGATATGTGGCTATTATCAAAGAAGAACCTGTTTCCTAAAAAAAATTGGATTAAAAAACTAAATTTATGCTAAAATCGCAATGAAGTTAAGACTTCAAGTTAAAAATCAAGACTAATACTATTAGTTTTCTTCTTAAAAAGCAACAGGAAGTGTTCCATTTTCTGGTCATCGGGAAGCTTATTAAAACTTAAAGCCCCTTGATACGAAAAGAGTTTTCTTCCACACTCGGTTTTAACCTTACGTAAACTAAGGTTGGTGTTGTTTCCTCGCGTATTTTTAGAGTGCGATAATCTTGTGAAGCAATTATGAAGGGGCGCAGGTGCAATATTATGTAAGCATTTAAACATTTCATGGATACATCTGCGATTCCTAATGTCGTTAAAACTTGGCCAGTTAGGTGGACTGTTAGATCCAGTTACAATCTTCTTGGCTCGATTCTGGATATCTTCAAACTTTTGTTTATGCGAGTCCAATAAGTTAAATAAGACATTATTGCAATATAGCATCACTGGCAAGACCACTTTAAAGGCTCGTTTACACTTGGGATTTTGCGCCTTCCAAACGACAGCTTGGAGTATGCATTAAAATGACAAGAGCATCACGGAGAAACTGGGAAGAATCAGAGGTGGATATCGTGACTCACAGACTATCAAGGGATTATTGCATACACCAGGCAGATAATCGCACCATTTACAAATCCACGTCTAAACGGACCTTAGCAAGATATTCAACGTAGGATAATTTGGTCTAGTAAATAACTGAGTATAATGCAGCCTACCGGTTTCAGTTTACTTAAGTCCATAACAATTTTTGAAACCACAAATTTTATTTTGGGGGGCAAGTAGGGAGGCACGACAAATTTTTGGGAGGGCACGTGTCCCCCCTCCCCCAATGCCCCTCTCCCCTTAACGACGCTTCCGAACACCATGATTGACTTTGACTCCAAAGAGACTGGTATGTTATATGCTTATTGATCATTAAGAATTTTTCCATAAAGAATATTTACTGTCGTCTACTTCTTACTAACTACTTATCACTAAATAAATATACATGAAAGGAATATCACAGGTGTTTTACCTAATCCAGAGAACATCCAAATACATCCACATCCATACATAGCTTCCTGGTTTCCCACTTCTTTGGCCGGAGAACGAGTGTTTTTGCTTTAAAACTGTTCTTGAGCAAATGAAACTCTTTCGTGAAACGATTTGAATTCTCAGTAAAAAGCTATATAGGAAGAGTTTATGTTCATAATTAAATTCATTCATTCCTTTCATAGTCACAATCAAAATTTATTTTACACTATCTACATTGTATGCAAAATTAATCAGGAAGTTCAGTCTCATATAACGTATTACTTTGTCCAGGAAGTGAACAAGAATATTGTACAAAGCTTGCGTACACTAGTAATCCAGGTAACTGATGCTCTCGAGTAAATTTTTGCGTATGAATAGGTGTAAGCAAAGCTAGAGAAGTATGTCTTGTTATGCTTCTAAATTTTATAGGCGAATTGAATGATTTTTCTGGTCCTGCATAATTTTTTAATTAAACTTCTGAAAGGATTAATGAGTGAATTTATCCAATATGAACAGTCAGCAACAATTAACCCTGAAGTATCCTACTCATAAATTATATACGAGTTTAAAGTTACGTCCATACGTATAAGTTTTCAAATTTATGCCTTTTAATTTAACTGAAAACGCTTCAAAATTATTGCGTCCATCCGAGCGTTTTTGTGTCGTATTCGCCTGTCCACTCGACAACGCTGAAAACAGTGGGAGTGTTAACTAAATTGTATTTGGCCAATCAAAATAACTGATCTCGATAGTGGTTTTCATGCTAGAGAACTAAGTCCAACACCGTTTTCGAAAGTCTTCGTCTTCGTCTGTCCGCAAGAAAACGAAGCGTTTTTAAAGTCTCCGTTTTCAAAAGTCTCCACTTTCAAAAGGTATGTGGACGAAAAATTGAAACGGATAAAAAGTATGCGTTTTTCTACGAAAACGCATACGGGTGGATGGGGCCTAAATTTCCCTTTAATTTCTTGGCACAGACGGCTTATATCTACAAAACATGCAGTCCGTAAACATCGACATTCGAATACCATCTTTGGATCAGTAATCTACATCATTTGCACCCAGCCCGTGCATGGGATTTACTGTGGCTTACCTATCATTAATTTCCAAACGCGCTGGTGTCACAGGTATCAATAACCCTAAGGGAATAGTTACCTTAGGATACTTATCCCAAGTCATAGATAACCTGTCTAGGATCAACGACCCACATTGAAACTGAAACTCACCGTGAAGTTCCAAATCAAAGCTCTAATCCTAACCCTAGTCTAATAACAAATTCAAAATTACATCCTAAATCTTACCCACTTATCTCTACAGAGGACCTGATCAAGAATCTTATTGTCTAAAAGGTCCAGAAAATGAAGCTAGCGAAATTGGACCCGCGCAATTAATAAGGGACCAAATTCGTTGTGAATCTGTTTGCCCAGCACTTTCAAGAATATTTCCTGATCGTCTGTACAACAAAATGGAACGACTTATTGGGTCAAGACAGCTTTATCGACAGAAACTTTATACGGACCATACAGAAGTCACGCAGTTGGCCCCTTAGCAATGGCCGCCGAAATCCACTTCCCGCTTCATTTTGTGAACGTGGGATGCTCGATCCAGTCTTCTCTGGAGATTAGTGATCTTACCCGAATGCTACGCCTACCATTGTTAGCTACATGTGTTATTCATCCCCGGAGCGAGCTCATCACGACCAGAAAATTGGAGGGTTGACTCTACTGAGCCGCTTGACTTGTAACTGACTTTTATATGACCGAAGGCCACTCAGTGCAGATGCCATTCGTCTCTAGGACAAAGGCCATTCATTTTGAGCGCATTTCGAACGAAAATTACCGATGTTTATTCATGTATGAGTACATGTATTTCGCATGTGATTTTACATGAAACATGCCGATCACATGTAATCAAATGTGATCTTATGTGAATTGGCTTTTTTGTTACATATGAAGCCATGATTTAACACATGTGGTCGGCATGAAAGACACGCGATCGCAAGTGATACTTTCTGTACATACGAAGCTGCGATATTTAACGATATTTCACATGTGGTAAACTCAAATCACTTGTGATCACATGTGATTTTAAATCGGACGTATAGACGTGTGATCGCAAGTTCAATATTTCATTATCATGTGAAATCATGTCTCAATTGCATGGGGACGTGTTTCAAAAATGTTTAATTTGCTAAGAGCTGTGACTATTCGAACGGTCACTGTTTTGAAAATACTAAAGCAAATAAAATTTATATTTTTGGAAGTGTGAGAGCTTGGAGAAATCTTGAGATGATAGATGAACGATTGTCAAGCTCTATCCTCAGAAAAGTGATTTCTGAGCCCCGGACGGAGATCGAACCCGCAACCTTTTGATGACCGGTGACACTCTCTAACCATTGAGCTACCAAGACTCAAATGGCTAACTAAGGTCCAAGTTCGACGTATGTGGGACCTAACATATAGTGGCTTCCGCTTAGGTTGCACGTCTGTCGAAATTGCCCCTTAGCTCACCATCGTAGCCTAGGTAGCTCAATGGTTAGAGCGTCTCACCGGTCATCAGAAGATTGCGGATTCGATCCCCGTCTGGGGCTGAGAAATTGTTTTTCTGAAGATAGAGCTTGACGAAAGTTCATTTTATTATCTCACTAAAGCAAATGTCTAGCAGTTTGGGTGGAATGATTACTGAAATTTGGATATAGGTTATTTTAAAGTCCGTTCAAGTCCTATTGTACAAGTTTTGTCATATCTGAACACTCTAAGCATTTTTAAGGGCTCAAAAAATCCCAGCCGGTGGAGATGGTTAACATAGTATCTAACCAGATTACAATATTCATATGTATTGTTCATTCATTTTACTTGTCCGTTGCTCATGAAGTTTTCATTCGCTGTACCGCAGCTTATCAGTGCAGCTTGGAACGAACATGGATTGACAAGTGCCCAAACCGTATAAACATATATATATATATATATATATATATATATATATATATGCATATGTATATAAAAACAATAGTGAATATTAAAAAACATCGCGTTGGATGAGCGATAACACGAATTGCTACTTTGATAGTGTTACCTTATCAATTCCGTCTTCTTTGTATCGAGTCATTTGCTGGCGATTCTCGCCGTATTCGAGTTCATAAATCGTGACAAAGCTGTCCTCATCGTGGCCTTTTGTAGCAAAACCTGAGTTATGCGAAGAAAATATACTCAATACTAAATAATAATAATAATAATAATACTCATACTAATAATAATAATATAGTAGGACAAGCACAGCTTCAGCCTACTACGGGAATGTGGACGCTCCCGCCTACCAGAGTCCGGGGTGGCACCTTTGGCAAGTGCCAGCAACCCCTTAGCCAAGGGTAGATAAGAGTCTTTAGCCTTGGATGGCAACTTATCTAGGAGAAGGAAACTCCGAGATAAAACCAGAAATAGGTAGGCAGGGCATTGACTCGGAGCCAGTGACCTCCATAAAAGGAGCAGGCTTTGATGAAATGACCTAGGGAGTGGCGTCCCTGCCTTTCCAGCTGGGTAGACAGGTAGCCGAAAGCCTCAGCTTGCCTTAATTGGCTGACAGCTGCAAGTACACTACCTTCAAGTGTTGGCAAACCTGCCCTGTTAGCCCAAGGACTAGAAGAAAATCTGTACAGCAGGTTGATGCCCCTGACCTTAGTTGGTTGAGGATAAACCAGCCTTAATTGCTGAAACAGATCTGCAGTAGTCTAAGAATAAAACAATATTCAGACTTAACCCTTGCAGTGGCACGCCTAAACTGACCTTAATTGGTTGGAAGTGCAACAGGGTACTGTTAAGGTCAAACTGGATATACCCATCGGGGAGTACTTTCAGGGACTTTAGAGGGCTGTATATCCCTTACTCCTTCCTGACTGGATAAGTTAGGCGAGTAAGGGCTGGCCCCGTGGGTGTTTCTTAAAATCCATTTTAATGGTAAAATTTCCTTTCCCCACAAGTTCCCTGAAATGTGCAATATCTGTTGCGGCCTTACCTGGCGGGATGCTGGGAGCCCGTAGCAGGCTTAGACCCCTTCCACTGTCCTTAGTTGGGTGGTTTGCGAGTTGTAATAATAATAAATTCTTTATTTATACTGCTAAAATAATCCCATCAGCTTAAAAGCTGGTATTAACGGGAGAACAGTGCTAATAAAACATAAATTAACTGTGTAACATTGAAAAAGAAAAATTGAAAAAGAATTGAAAAAATAATCTAAATTAATCTATAAAACTACAAATATGGAAATCTTTATCACTATCTAAAAGATACATATAAATAGAACGTTTAAAACTAGTAATAGAAGTCATCTCTCTGATATATCTAGGCAGAGAATTCCAGTCCTTTGCACTGGCGTACGAAAACATTGTTTGTCCCATCCTAGTTTTAACTTTTGGTAAATCCAATAACGTTTCATCTCGGAGTTCTCTGTTTCTTACTCTATTACGGAATTCAAAAACGTCTAATAATTGTTCAGGCCAATTTAAATTATTTAAAATTTTAAAAATTAGCACATATCTAAAAAAATCTTCTCCTATTAAACAAAGTTAAGAGATTTAAATCATTGCGCATTTTCTGGGTACACTTTTTCTTTCCTTCTTTCAAAATAATTCTCATCGCTTTTGAATATTCAAATACCAAATGTTAGAACTGAATGCTACAAAAAATGTTTTGCAGTTTCTGGGGCCATACTGTGGAACTCCCTACCAAATTCTCTGAAATATGAGAAATCCTTAACAAAATTTAAAAAAAGGATCAAACATTACATTTTCTGCATTGACAACATTACTTCATTTAGTAATTACTTGTACATAGCGTAAATATTGTAAATACTTTTAGTTCATTTTCCAAAGTATAATTACATGTAAATATAATTACTCCAACATACACGGCTTCTAGGAAGAACAGAGTTAGAATTTAAATTTGTAATTGTTAATTCTGATAGAACCACCGTGTTTAAATAAAAATTATCTATCTGTCTATCTGTCTGTCTGTCTATCGCTCTGTCTGTGTGTAGTATGTAATTGTCTGTCTATCTGTCTGTGTATGTCGAGTGTAGTTTTATTCTAAAGCCAGCTGATACTAAATCTGTGGAAGATTTGTTAATGCAGCTTTTAACAGATAAAGCCCTGGCTTAGACTATATTCCAGCCAATCTAATTAAAATAGCTGCTCCAATTATTTCTTCATCTTCGTGTAAATTATTTAATTTATCATTGATGACTGGTATTTTTCCTGACGACTGGAAAACAGCAAAGGTTATCCCAATACACAAGGGAAACGCTAATATATATATATATATATATATAAATATATATAAAGGAGAAGTGGTAGAGACCAGGTCGGAACCACATGAGTAATGTGCTCAGTACCAAGGTAGAGCGGAATAAGTAGACAAGACAAAAACTTGGGTTACTTCATTTATTTACTACAATATTGTTTCGTATGGCAGGCGAAGCCTACCACAGTCATTTACCTGATGAATGTGGTAGGCTTGGCCTGCCATACGAAACAATATTGTAGTAAATAAATGAAGTAACCCAAGTTTTTGTCTTGTCTACTTATATATATATATATATATATATATATATATATATGTAATTACGTGAACGTTTAGGTTTACGAAATGCAAAGAGGGCTCAATAACGCAAAGAAAGAGCAAATAGAATTATATCGCTTACCTCATTATATATGTAATTATATCGCTTACCTCAAAAAGTCACTACAGCCTGTTTCATCTTGAGAAAGAATCTTCAGGTGACTCTCTTACTTTTTGAGGTAAGCAATATAATTCTATTTGCTCTTTCTATGCGTTGAGTCCTCTTTGTATTTCGTAAACCTAAACGTTCACGTATATACATATATATATATATATATATATATAATATCGGTTGTCACTTGGTCGACAGAGCTCAATACCATGAGGTAGAGCCAATGTACTATAATAAAAAGTTAAAAAGGCTAAAACAATTTCTCAGTTATTCGAGTTTCACCCTCCATATATATATATATATATATATATATATATACTACATGTTTCGATGTAGAAAACGGTATTAAGTGTTCAAGAAAGAATCGAGAACGATTTCTTACCTGTCACCCTGAAAGGACTAGGAAATGTTAACGTCAGATATGGGCTTTTGTCAT
The DNA here is from genome assembly GCA_030142905.1 of Heliopora coerulea. Taxonomy (NCBI): domain Eukaryota; kingdom Metazoa; phylum Cnidaria; class Anthozoa; order Scleralcyonacea; family Helioporidae; genus Heliopora; species Heliopora coerulea. Next base: position 163,131 of record JASJOG010000279.1, on the reverse strand, counting down.
CTTCATTGTCAGTACACCACTGTCCTTCCTGGTACTGGCCACTGGAAAATGTTACGATGTACTTCAAATCGTCGATACACTTTGACTCTGTAGGAAAGAATTTATTATCAATTTCTGGAACAAACAAGTTTGCGACCTAAAGAAAAATCTCGTTAATCGTGAAAACCCTTCCATATCGCCGTTGCAACATGACATTTGTATCCCAGTTTTTACCGTTTCAACCTGTTATCTTTTGCAACCTAGCTATTCTAATAACACGTTGATAAAACTACAATGTCTTAATCCTGAGTTCTCTTATATAAACTTCTATAAACAAGGCAATATTTTAAACGAACAGTGAAATGTCCTTTAAATCAAACAAATCAAATAAGTAGTGCAATAGAGATCTTTATTCAAGACTGCTTTGTCTAAGGAATGAAGTTGAAAAAGAGGTGGTTCGAGAGAACAAGGTGCTGAAGTTTCGAGTGAAATCTCTTCATGAATTTGACCCTGATCAATTAAGAGCGTTTGCTCGAGGCGTAAGTACCTTGTTCTTGATCTAGTATTTTTTTAGCAGAGTACGACCTTTAAACTTTTCCTACTTCGCTCAGAACAGCCAAGGCATAACTCAGTTTTTGAGGTTACTTAAAGATGACTGGATGGATGGATGGATGGATGGATGGATGGATGGATGGATGGATGGATGGATGGATGGATGGATGGACGGGTTGATGGATGTTACCCAGTGGGTTTGTGTTAATTAGAACTGGTTGGTAATTAGATGGGTTATGTAAATAAGGGAGGGGAAAAAGGATAAAACGCAGAGAGAACGTAGTTCGCAGAGAAGGAATACATGTTGTCTAAGAATTTTGAAGAAGTCCGGATTGAAGAAACGTCAAGCGTACCAAGTGAGTGGAGTCTTCGGTGACGAAGCTAGTACAAGATGGAGGCCAATCCATAAAGACTAGTGTCCGCAAACAAGTGTATATAAATCGAGGGCTTACAACCTCTGAAAGCCCTCACGAGAAATGCAAAGGAGTAAATTAACAACCTAACCCGTCATCAAGTGAATTGGTAAAATATCCTCTTTTCGTTGCGAAGAATTATATTGAATTGTTGGACGTTGTAATAGCGGCGGCCGGTCTTCCTGGCTAGACGTTGGGATCGTGGTCTCTGGGTTATTCCTGGGATAGTGGAGACGTTATTGTTGAACATCCTCTCCTACTCTGAGGTTTTTAGATAGATCAGTAACATTGTAGGTTATACTAGATGATTGTTTGGATATAAATTATCAATATTTTCGACTACGAAGAAAGTTCGTCATAGAGGGGTGGATGGATGGGATGGATGGATGGAATGGATTGATGGATGGGATGGATGGATGGGATGGATGGATGGGATGGATGGATGGGATGGATGGATGGGATGGATGGATGGGATGGATGGATGGGATGGATGAATGAGATGGATGGATGGATGTATGTATGAATGAATGAATGGATGGATGTATGTATGAATGAATGAATGGATGGATGAATTATTGGAAGAAGAATAAACAGGCGGAAAAATAGGGGCATATAGATAACCCTAATATATTTATTATATAGTTATATATAGTTATATACATATTTATTATATAGTTATATATATATTTCTGCGCAATACCTGGTAGTTCTACGATTTTATACACAAAATTCGTGTTTCCCTTTCCAACTCCACTCCAGCAGTTCTTTGAGCGACCATGTTTGTTGTACTGTTGCAAAGAATCATCTCCTGACCAGCATTCTCCGTAAAATTGCACTCCAACGTACGAATACCTGAAAAACCAGGATGACTGAGATAAAAATCGATAGACGACCACAATAAGGATATCATATTACTTGTCAATTACGTCAAGAGAATGGCAAAAAGTGAATCAATTTTAGTTTCATTCTGAGTTATAACTAATGACTAATAATTACCATCCAACCGAAAATTTGATAGGATTGTTCAGAACTTTGTCATGTTATTCGGCCATTTATCTGGCAAAGTTTCGGAACATTTTTTGAATTTTTTTTTTTGGTCCGGAAACATGGCAAACGACGGTTTCTGATTGGCTAACAAAAAGTCCGTATTTGAAGGATATGGACCTCGAAGGCTAAATACACCCGCAAAAAGTTTGATTTAACTGAATAGGCCGTTTCAAGGGAAAAACAAAGTTGCCGCGTACTCGTGAAAACACCGCCCCCCGTTGCGATTAGGTGAGCCTTAACCTTCTGGCTTACTTCGTGTCCTCAAGACGTAGGATAAGGTTTTCTAGTATGGACCTCAATATATGTATATACATACATATGCCTGTATATATACATATACAGTACATGTATATATACATATACATGTACATACACATATACATGTACATATACATATACATGTATATATACATATACATGTACATATACATGTATATATACATATACGTGTATATATACATATACATGTATATATACATATACATGTATATATATATATATATATATATATATATATGTATATGTATATATACATATATGTACATATATATGGATGTATACCCAACGTTCTTCCTTAAATTTACATAAATTTCAAACCTCCATTACATTTAATCCCATTTTGGAAGATAATAATCCCAATTTAAGGAAGAACGTTGGGTATATAAGGACTTTATCTTTGAACATTTTGAGCTGCTAAAGAAGGGGCCGGTCCCCGAAACGTAAATTTCTCTATTTTTTAATAAAGTTTGTTATGATGATATAAGATTTTTAAACTTTATGTTGAGCGGGCTTTTGATGATTTATATATATATATATATATATATATATATATGTATGTATGTATGAATGTACGTACGTACGTATGTATGTATGTATGTATGTATGTATGTATGTATGTATGTATACAAATGCAGGTTAATAATACAATTAAAAGTTTGACACCAATAGAACTTTGTAATAAAATTGTATTGCGCCACTTATATGTGGCTCGTCAGGCTACTTTCAAATTTCATGTCAATTAGATGTCTAATATATATATATATATATATATATATATATATGTATCATTTGCTTATGTTTTTGTTTGTTTACTTCTGTCATTGAAATTTTGTAGGAGATGAATCACTGTCAGTTGCACAACTGATCAGGCTTCGTGCGTTTGACCAAGATTACGCAAGAATTAACTAATTCAAATTTAAAAGTTAACTGCTGAATTAAAGCGGCTACGGCGAGCGAAAGATATGAAGGTGATCTATCAGAAGTTTTGATTCAGAAGCATAAAAGTTTACATTCAAAGAAGATTTCATGATTATCCTACACACCTTCCCTTCAAAGAGGGGAGGAAGAAGGAGAAGGAAAGGTAGGTGGTCAAGGAGCAGGAGTGATCAAGATGATTTAAGTTTGCAAGTCATTTAAGATAATGCTTCTGACTACACAGACCTAGATAAACAGTATAGGGTGGTAAATGGGGGGGGGGAGTACAGATCACGCATCATGGAAAAAACCCCAGTCATTTCTCGTTTCACCTGAAAGAAAATGGCCTTTTCATGTTTCACAAAAAAATTACACAATAATTTAATCTAGTCTATGACAATTATTCACCAAAGTGGAGGTGAATATCAGTGAATATTTACTGAGACAAAACGGAGGTAAATATCAATGAGAATATTTACCGAGGCGAAGCCAAAGTATTAAATATTCATATGGCTTTCGCAAATCAGAGCAAACTAAACTTACAATCTTATTAATTATAAAATCGGCAATGCCGAATCACAGTTCACGAACAAATTCAGTGCTTAATTGTCATTTCACGGACAATGATTATCGACAATCACGGCTCCTGGCTTGAATGTAAATCACGTCTCACGACACAAAATTCAGGCATTTCATCTTTCACTGCAAAAAAGTGGCAATTCACAGCTCATGTAAATACCCTTTACCACCCACATACTACAAGTCAACTATTGTTTGTTGACGCTATATCTGTCAGTCTCACCCCAATTTTGCAGCCGATTGGATGCATCCTTTAACGGTCTTTTCCATGTGGTACCAGTCAATACTGTTACGTAAGTTGCCAATCAGTTGTGGAAGGGAGCGATCGTATGGGTTATCATCGTAGCAGCCAAGAGGAATATATTTTGTTACAACAGCTGAAAAAACATCACGCACAAAAATGCAGTAACAAAGAGTAGAACAAACCAAACTAAACTAAATTAAGCTAACATAAAGTGAAGTAGGATATGTCAGAGGCGGAGCCAGGATTTGGAAAAAGGGAGGTTCAGATTAAGAGTATTTAGCATAATTACGCAGGTGATTATCGAAAATCCCGCATGGTGATTGGCCAAAAAATTATGTCATAGTTAACAATTATTCGCTGAAGGCGAAATGAATTTTGTTGAATAATATTCACTAACATTATTCAATAATATTTACTGAGCCTGAAGCAACTAATTGCTTTAGTATAATTGCACGGGTGATTATTTGAAGGAAAGAAGTAAACTAGCTTTTTTAGAATCTCCTCGGTAACATTTACTAAGGTAGCCGCTATCTTGTTTCCGAGCCCTCACTGTTTTATTCACCTTTAGAGGGGGCACGGGTACATTAGGCCCCTCCCCCGGGTCCCTCATTGTATGTTAACTGTTTAGCCGCCTATGGGGTCGTATAATTCGGGTTTTTAGCCATAACAAATCAAGAATAGCTGAAAAGTACAAATTCAAATTTTCAGTTGTAAAATTGTTAAAAGGCGACCAAAACAAACTAGCAAAAGGACCCCTCATCTCTGCTCCTCCCCCTACTCCCCTCAACGAGACAGCAAGTTCGCTGTAGCAGGGTCTCAGCAAGGTCCCACCCACATTGGTCCACCCAAACGGGAGCTTCAAGATTCTAGGCACGTTACATTTTGATATATCCTCGTAGAGTGGCCCAGTTACTTCTCATGTGGGACGTTTGTCGTTCTCTCTAATCAAGATATTGCGCAAAATCATATGCTAAGTGGATTAACCCGAAAGATTTTAAAATTAATCAGTCGTCAAAGGGTTAAACTAGACTGCAAGTAAACTGCAACTAAATTAATCTAACGGTAAAAATGAATGTAATGACAGACCTTGGAAAAGTTCATACTTACGTTCAGTGGTTTTTGGTAATGTTGGCAATGATGCTGTTATTATCGTTGGTATGGGTTCTGTTTCTGTTGGATTTCTTCCACTACCTAAAGTGAAACGATATGCAAGGATTACATCTGTTAAAAAAAGTGTCTTTATTTATACTGGACAACCCTACCAGCTATACACGCTGTTCTCCCCAGAGGTCCAGTAAGGGCGACCTCTCATGGGTCCAGTGTTACTACAGGAGGAAATCGGAATACCCGGAGAAAACCAGCGATGCTTGGTAGAGTCAAACTGGACAACACTCTTCTCACATGTGACCACTGTATTGCGGATATATTCTTAAGACCACTAATTGTTTCTTTAATTCATGCTTTCTGACTTCACCTGTCACGTCAGTCCAGTTGGATATAAAGAAAAGTATAGTACTTCCCTCAATTCGTACATTGAACTTCATATTCTTATATAGTAATAAAATTTACATTATCTGATAAGAAAGTTACTTAATCCTGAAACGTCCATAATGATTTTTCGCTGTCTAATTATCAACTAGGAAATGTTTGCCTTGTCATGAAACTGGGGCAGCAAATTAGAAGAAATGTCTTCACCCGAGTCATTGTAATGTAATCGTAAATTTTACGTCTAGATTCTGCTTTATATTCTATTCACGGATTCTTACATTGTTTAACTGTTTCCTTATTTTCAGCTTTACAGTCAGATGTTACGTTATCACAACTTCCAAAAACCTCGACCTCAGTGGACGACGCTGTAACGTTACGAACTCTGGAAAACAGCTGGCATTTTGTTCCATCCTCTACTCCATCTTTAAACCAGTTTGTCCAATTGCAATTTTGACGAAGGCATCGACCTACAGGGGTAATTGATCAGTTTTGTTTGTCTTGATGTTTCGGTCATCATATATCAATCCACCTGTCCATCTATTCACATAACCACCTATCCACCTAAACACTTATTTACCACCTTATTACCTATCCACCACGTGTATACCTATCCACCGCCTATGCGCCCACCCACTCATCCACCTACCACCTATGCACCTACCCACCTAGGTACCTATCTATCGATCAGTCTGTCTGTCTGTCCGTCTATCCCTCTATCCATGTATGTATGTACGTATGTACGTATCTGCCTGTCTATCTCTCTGTATGTCTATGTTATTTATGCTCACATCTGTATCGTGTTTCCTCTTTGTCTATTACAGCACAACGGTGCGGCAGGCCATCACAATTATTCAGTTGCTGTCTTACGATCACAGAGTTGTTATAATCGCGAGTGCGAATTTCAGTGGAACACGATCCAAGTTTAACATCATTCCCGCGCCATTCTCCCCATTCCAGAAAGGTACAGTCTTCTCTATATCGGCAGTTACCTTGGAGATAAAAACGGAAAATGTGTTGAATACAAAACGCGAAATCGGCCAAAATGTGCGTACATCACAGTAAGGATAGACAATCACAGAAGTTGTCAGAATAACTACATAACAAATCTTGCCCAAGTTGGCTTTTTTGCGTAATCTGATAGGGAACTGGAAAATGATTAAGATTTCGCGCACATACGTAGATTCCCTATCTCGTTAAATCTATCACGACAGTAACGCCTCGTCAATAATAAGATCAAAATTTTGGGCGCTTGATTCAATGAATTTCTTAAAACTCGGTAATTGAGGTGAACAAAATAATTATAATAATATACCTAATTTTCAAAATGTTTCATTGGACAAAATTGTTTAATATCCGTTAAATTTATTGCCAAAAATATATCTCGCAACATCCTTTGACATTTTGACATGTAACTCTTCAGAGAAATATGTTTATCGATACAATTTTTTAGGAAAATACCCTGAAGAAAATCAAAGATTATTTGCCTTAAGCATGAAGTAATGTCAAAAAGTCCAACACTATTGTTACGATGGTAATGATAGGTAATCGTACAGTTTACCAGATATCTTATGTTCATAAACTTTTTTCAATTATAGAAATGCCCACGATGAATGCTCTCCTATTTGCAATACAAAAATATAGGAGCCATTAGAAGCTAACTTAAACATAGTCAACTTATTTAGTACATGCACGCTCTCCTTTGTAACTTCGACAAAACGTTGTGTGATAACGGATAAGTAGTCTTCAATAGAAACACGTAAACATTGACAGACATGTTGACACACCAACTTACAGAGGTGAAGACATACTGGGACCCGAACGCACCGACTCAGACACGTGGACACAAAACCGCGCAAGTCCTAGAGCGCCCAAACAAACAGGGTCCTGTTGGTACGCAACCAGGTAGATACACTGATTTCGAGACGCAGGCACAAAGAGGCATTCAGACGCTAACAAACTAGCCGGGCAAACTTGCTCACAGACGTGCAAACATATCGATTCTCCAACACAGAGGCACATGTATACAGATATCTTCGACAGATAAACCAAAAAAACAGACATAAATGACTGATCAGTAGGCAGACAGGCAGACATGAAGGTTACCAGCAAGTCAATCAGACTAACGGGCCGACTGACCGACTGAACGACCGACTAACAAACAGACAGACATGCAGACAGACAGATAGACAGACAGATAGACAGACGAGTAGACAGGCAAGCAGACGGGCAGACAGACAGGCAGACAGACAGACAAACGAACAGATAAGTAGACAGACTGACAGGAAAAAGAAAAGTTCACTAAATTAAAACCAAAATTAATTCTTTTTTGGTGTTAATGAAACATTTGCTCATCAGCACGAAACAAAATAGAACGATATTGTTCAACTACGTAAGTAAATTTGTCCGATTTTGTGATTGCCAAAAACTAAAAACAGATAAAGGTATGTTGGAAAGACCTAAAGTAATTATAAATTCTCTTTTAATTCCGTATTCCTGATTTAAAAGACAGTTTGTAAACTTAAATTACCTTTAACTTTTTTAAGATATAAAGCTCTTCATACTTACACATCTTTCTTGATTCGTTTTTCTGAGGTAAACTACAAACTGCACTCAAACCATGGCAGTTATTTTCCTTCACCATATGATAGGTAGATTGTGATACGCCTTTTGTTCTAATTTGAGTGGTGCAACCTTCTTCTGGTAAATCACCCAGCCATTCACTCCAGTTGGAATAACTACAATTCTGGTATTTGCACTTACCTAGAAAGTGATATGTTTGCCTCAAAGTTGTCACTTCCAGAGAGAATATTTAATGCAATATTAGGAACGTATTAACTTCTTATAATAAAAAAAAAATTCTGAAAACACCAAAACAGAAATGCTACAAAAAAAGAACGAAAAAGGTCTCTTTTCGTTCGTGTTTTTAAAAAAAAATATGGTAAGACAACATAACAGTGAGGTTAGTTGATACATAAAGAATATAGGCGAAACAAAAGTCTGGTCTTCGTTATATCAACCTAACTCTGTAACATTCTTCGCTATTCCTCGCCCTTGTTCGCATTCAAGACCTTCATCGTGGTTTTCTGTTTTTTTTGTCATTTTCGCTTTGGGTATGGTCAACCAAAAGATTTAAGAAGGTCTTCTGGGAAGACATGAAAGTTTCCTGCCATGATGAAACATCAGAATAATGAAGCTTGCGCAAATTCGTCTTGGGTTAAGCCAAAAAGCACTGTACCAGTCAATATAAAGCTGAACCTACTTCCTAACACTAAGATGTTCATTTATAATGCTTAATATACTTAACTGTGATAACAACTAAAGCGTTCTCTGACCAAAATATTTAATTCATACGAGCTTTCGATTGCCAGTCTGCAACCTTCGACAGGTAAATTAACAATGATGAAATTTGAAGATGGGGCTTATTATATAGGAGGTAAAAATAGAGTTGATGAAATGTGGGCGTGTATGAATAATGAGATAGTGTTAAATGATAAGAATTTTAATGTTACGGTTAGCGGCATCACTTGTGAAGTAGGATGGTATATTGTTCTGGCAGTCTTCTTGAATTGTTGTCGGCATCGGTTGTTTTTGCCGTGTGCCATGATTCCAAAGTTTTTCTTTGTCGATGGTTTCCTTTATCAATTATATGTCCGTTGTCGAAGTTGATTCTGTGGTCATGGGTCCAGTCATGGTTGGCAATGTCTGAACCAATTATACGTAGTTTTGTGTTCCTCATGTGTTCCTTTTTAACGTACAACTTTTTTGAATGTATAACTGGTTCAAACATTGCCAACCATGACTGGACCCACGACCACAGAATCGACTTCGACAACGAACATATAATTGATAAAGGAAACCATCGACAAAGAAAAACTTTGGAATCATGGCACACGGCAAAAACAACCGATGCCGACAACAATTCAAGAAGACTGCCAGAACAATATACCATCCTACTTCGCAAGTGATGCCGCTAACCGTAACATTAAAATTCTTATCATTTAACACTATCTCATTATTCATACACGCCCACATTTCATCAACTCTATTTTTACCTCCTATATAATAGGGCCCATCTTCAAATTTCATCATTGTTAATTTACCTGTCGAAGATTGCAGACTGGCAATCAAAAGCTCGTATGAATAAAATATTTTGGTCAGAGAACGCTTTAGTTGTTATCATGAATAATTCTGACGGCCCATCTTCAATTTTTTCATACTTAACTGTGCTAAAAAGAATGAATGTGATTAGCTAATTTTTTTTTCAGAATCCTTGAAGGACAAGTTAGTAAGTACCCTCCTTCACCTCCTCTGTGGACTGGACACCCATGGCCTTCGATGTAAGCAATCTCTAGCGTCGCAAAGTCATTCTGGATATTGGCGCATCCTAATTACCATTTCCCCGCATTAAAGATTCGAGAACCCTTCCCCTGGAAATAGAATCTATTAAAAGAGAAAATTTAATATTTATTTTGATGCATAGCTGGCCAGTTTGTTGAATAGTTTAAGAGATAATTCCCAGGAAAAGTTAGCTGACCATTCCCAATTTTAGGAACGCATGTCATTGTGAAGAAATCTTTTCATGATAATCCGACACATTGCCAAGGTTAACTGAAAATTGTTGGATCGAGCGGGATTAGAACTCGTTCTTTCGGGATACCGGTCCGCCGCTCTACCTGTTGAGACATCGAGTCTACAGGGATTGGAGGAGAGATTTTATCCAATTTACGTGCACGAGATATTCTCTCGAAAACGTAACGCTTATTCATGAGAGGATGTACAGTGAATCATCCTCAGGGATACATGAACAGAAATTTTTTCATGATAATCAGACACTGCCGAAGGCAACTGAAAAATGTTGACTAGAGCAGGATTTGAACTTGCACCTTCGGGAGGCCGGTTCGCCGCTCTACCTGTTGAGCTGTCGAGTTCAACTGGTTTGGGGGAGAGTTTATATCCAACTTAAGTGGACGAGATATTCTTGCAAGTCGACAGTGTCAGATTATCATGAAAAGATTTCTGTTCATGTATCTCTGAGGACGATTCTGAAATGTCATCGTAAAATGTCTGCACGCCCTGATTTGGCACCCTCTGATCTATGCATTTGGGATGTTTGTCCCGAACAACCCGTCTCTCCCGACACCAGTACAAGTGACAAATATGAAAGGTGTAGAGCAATCAATACAGTAATTTTAAGGAGCATAATCTTGCAGTTGTACTCACATATAGTTCTTGTTTTCTCGTTGTTTGACGGGCATTGCGTGTTTAGCCCTTTGCAGCTTCCCTTTCTGGGTACATGTTTCACTGATTTCTGATAGCTCTGTGAGCTCAGTTGTTTTATACAACCCGTGGTATTTAGTGGAGGATTCCATGCACTCCATGCTTGAAGAACGCACTGAACATCTTCACAAAGACCTAGAAACGACGTTGCCAAACAGTTGAGGACCAATGAAGGGAATGTTAACATGGATATGTTTTCATTAAATAAATACTTGCTAACCAATAGCGAGGTCCATACGGGAAAGAATTAGTCTGGGGTTTTTCAACAGACTAAGCGATGAAGGAGCGAGGTCTGTGCGGAAAAGACCCGAAGGCAAATACTTTCATCCTTGTACGGGGCAAACGAGGTTTATAAAGAATATATTATGCAGCTTTTGGTCGGTTTTCTGTCTCATTTTAACAGGGTTCTCTTGATTGGAAGTTCCTGTTTACCTTACCTCGGAACTTCATCTCTTTGCTTCATATTTCCTCTAGTTTTACATTCTTTTATCTTGTCTGTTATACAATTAGCTTCAACCGAAAAACCACACTACAGTTCAGGTCGAAGATTTTCGCGCCAAAACTTACTATTCCGGAATGAAAACCGTGTCGGACCGGTCCAATGTCGTAAAATCTCGACCATTCGGTAACCAATCAGAATGCGTAAATGCATAATGCAAGAAATTGAGACCATTTGATTGAAATTTCAAAGAAAAGAAAGAAAATTTAAGAGGAAACATCAGGTTGGCTTGTTCTTTTAGGATTAATAAGGAGATAATACCAAGCCAGTTCATCTGTTCTGGATTAGTAATTTGAGCTGGGTATTTTACGACGGACTTTCAGTACTTCATAAGGTCGGGGGGGAGGAAATTGGCGTAAAAAAGTGATTACAACATTTCTACCATTTTCAACCGATGAAAAATTGAACAATATGGATGTAAAATATGTAAAATTTAGAAAGAGAAATCATAAACGTGAATATTTATTAGATGCTGCAATGAATGTATAATAAACCGAGAAAATGGGCTTACAACTTTGAATCTTGATTTAACGCGTAGGAGAGCGTCGTCCCGCCAACAACGATTATGATGTATAGGTTGGAAATGTGTGAGCTTGGAGATATCCTGATTGATAGATGAACGTTCGTCTACTCTAACTTTAGAAAAACGATTTCCGAGCCCCACATGTGGATCGAACCTGCAATCTTCTGATCACCGGGGAGACGCTCTAACCATTGAGCTACCAAGACTCGGGTGGTGAGGTAAGGTGAAAGTTCGACATTTGGGCGAATAAGCGGCAGCTACGACAGGTTAATAATGTTATTTATGCAAAGTTGCACCTTAGTTCACCATCTGAGTCTTGGTAGCTCAATGGTTAGAGCGTCTCACCGGTCATAAGAAGGTTGCGGGTTCGACCCAGTCTGGGGCTCAGAAATCGTTTTGCTGAGGTAAGAGCTTGAGGAATGTTCATCTATCATCCAGAACAACGATTATATACCCTACTGATTTAGTGAAATGCATATCTATCGGACAAGGAATGTTGACAATATCAAACTTCCGCTTAAAAGAACTAATTGGGAAAAGAGAATGTTTAGGTTTAAAGCTGCTTTTGATTTTAATAAATTACCCAAAGGCATTACAGGAGTTAATTCTGTTGATATATTTAAATGTAAATTGAAGTCTATCTTGTATATTTAGTAATTTATAGTTAGTAAGTTGGTTTTGTGTTTTATTTTCAAATTTTTTATGTTAATTAAGAAGACTTTCATGAAAAGCATCTCATGATGATGGAATTATCCTCAATAAATATTAATTATTATTATTATTATTATTACAACTCGCACACCACCCAAATAAGGACAGTGGAAGGGGTCTCAGCCTGCTACGGGCTCCCATCATCCCGCCAGGTAAGGCCGCAACAGACATTGCACATTTCAGAGAACTTGCAGGGAAAGGAAATTTTACCATTAAAAGGGATTTTAAGAAACACCCACGGGGCAAGCCCTTACTCGCCTAACTTATCCAGTCAGAAAGGAGTAAGGGATATGTAGCCCTCAAAAGTCCGTGAAAGTAGTCCCCGAATTATTATTATTACAACTCGCACACCACCCAAATAAGGACAGTGGAAGGGGTCTCAGCCTGCTACGGGCTCCCAGCATCCCGCCAGGTAAGGCCGCAACAGACATTGCACATTTCAGGGAACTTGTGGGGAAAGGAAATTTTACCATTAATATGGATTTTAAGAAACATCCACCGGGCCGGCCCTTACTCGCCCAACTTATCCAGTCAGGAAGGAGTAAAGGGTGTACAGCCCTTTAAAGTTCCTGAAAGTGCTCCCCAATACGTATATCCAGTTTGACCTTAACAATACGCTCTTGCACTTTCAACCAGTTAAGGTCAGTTTAGGCATGCCACTCCAAGGGTTAAGTCTGAATATTGTTTTATTATTAGACTAGTGCAGATCTGTTTTAGCATTTAAGGCTGGTTCATCCTTAACCAACTTAGGTCAGGGGCATCAGCCTGCTGTACAGATTTTCTTCTAGTCCTTGGGCTGACAGGGCAGGTTTGCCAACACCTGAATGTAGTGTACTTGCAGCTGCCAGCCATGTAAGGCAAGCTGAGGCTTTCGGCTACCTGTCTACTCGGCTGGCAAGGCAGGGACGCCACTCCCTAGGTCGTCTCGTCAAAGCCTGCTCGTTTTATGGAGGTCACTGGCTCCAAATTAATGTCCTGCCTACCTACTTCTGGTTTTATGTCGGAGTTTCTTTCTCCTAGATAAGTTGCCATCCAAGGCTAAAGAGTCTTATCTACCCTTGGCTAAGGGGTTGCTGGCACTTGCCAAATTGTGCCACCCCGGACTCTGGTGGTGGGGGGAGCGTCCACATTCCCGTAGTAGGCCGAAGCTGTGCTTCTCCTACTCCAGTGCCCATTATTATTATTATTATTATTATTATTATTATTATTATTATTATTATGATCATCATTACTGCGTCTTTGACTGTATATGATTACGTACACTACAGCTGTGTTTATTTCTAATGGGTCACACCTAATTGTTTCGTCGTTCTTAAACCGGTTTCTTTCTACTCAAGTCTCATTTAACGCGTGTTTTGTGTCTTGATGTTCTCCGGATTAAAATGGTGACATTAAATTATCCCTTGCACGTATACCATCGTTGTACAACATCTTACAAGAAAACAACTAATGAAGTGACAACGCAAAAAAGCAACAGAGAACAAAGATCTAACTAGTAAGAAATCATGCACGGAAGCTTTAAATTGTGTCTTGAGTCAACTATTTATTGTCCAAAAGGGAATAGAATAAGTTTCTTTTCTTAAGTATTCTTTGTGTATATGTCGGGGATTCATGTAATGACGTCATGCGGTAGTTGAGATCTTGTTGTAATGCGAGAACTTTAGTGTGAGTCGTTGTGAAGATGTGGTCAATGTTTGACAAAGCTGTTTTGATGAAATAAAACTTCAAAAATCTTAACAGCGTTTATACATTACCAGTGAATTGTTCAGGACACTTTCTTCAGGAGGCGAGGAAATCTGGAACATACCAGTACCACCGAGAGGCGGGAGAGTAGTGGAGTCAAATTGACCTCGGGCCCGGACGAAATAAGGGGGCTCGGATGAAATCAAAGGGCCCAGTTGGCTGGAAAGTACGATATTGAATTTAGATTTTTTTTTTCAGAGGAATAAAGAACTATTATTCATGTGCTAGTGTTTCTAAGTAAAATAAGACAATATGAACATTTTCGTATTCCAATTAACGACGTCCGTGTTCCGGATATGAAAAGATGAATGACTTTATATCAAATAACGTTTTTTGCTTATGTGACACGCATCAATGTGCGTGGCTGGACCTAAAGTAGAACTTTAGAGTACCAAAATGGGACGTTGCATAGGCAGTATAAGTCTAATTGCCGTTTCTCTTTTAGAAATCGTTTCACTCTCTGACGAAGGGCCGTAGCCCAAAACGTTAAAATTCTTTATCGTAAATTTGGCAATCAACCAACTTTTTAACATTTTGTGCACTTTAGAGTATAGACAGTTTGGATTCATCATGTATGGAGTACTGAATCAAATTAGATATAAGGGAAGGTTTGAAAACCTGCTATAAAATTTTAAACTTATTATTGCTTGTATTTACTCATTTAAATTTAGAATTGGTTTACTGTTTTGTTCATTTCAGAAATTTGTACAGGAAGACATTAGTGCAATAACGTGAATTCATTTTCATGAAAATTTACGAAATTTTCCCAATAGTTCAAAGATTAACGAAATTAATTTTCGACCTGAGCGACTATACCAACATCTCTACCCTCCCCCTCGGGGCCCGCAGTGGCTCTCGGCGGCACTGGAACATACACATGGCATCATGACGGCCATGTTGGTGTAACATAAATTTGTTGCAAACAATTAATGTGTTATGTAACCTAAGAAACTCATTGCAGGCGTCCATTAACGTACTTTGGTTTCTGAGTATTTGTGGATCAGTAGTACTAACGTCTTCGACCGGTACTTTTCGGCGTGTAGTTCATTACAACGAACCCAGCTTGGTAACGATCAAAAATGAAACCAATATGCAGTGATACCTCTTCAAAATGCATTCTAAATCACCAGATGGATTTTCACGGATCGGTTGTGAAACACATCGTATATTTGTAAAACAAATTAATATCAACGTCAGCTAACGTTGGGCACTTACAATACGTTCTTGTTTCTGTTGGTGTGGTCTTGCATGCGAGTAAGCCATCACAGTGAGCCCTCAGGATTTTTTTCAGCGGATATTTGTATTGCCGACTTCTTGTCTGCGTCTGGCATCCCAGAACTGTAACTGGATTATTCCATGTTGACCAAGAGTTTGTTTCACAGGAGTCACGATATTCGCACATGCCTGTGAAAATAAGATAAAAAAATACAAACAAAAGAAAACTATACAATTAATAAATAAAAAAAAATTCAAAATTACCCAATCATTCTGGACACCATAATATAAAAAGTGATGTTGCCATGGTAACCTGATTGTGAGTGGAACCCTTGCGTTAACAAAACGAAAAAAGATTGTTTTCAAACTGTGTATACTAATTTCCTGTTTTTGCCTAGCCAGGTATGTCTTCAGGATATAGTAAAACAGCTTAAGTTTGCAACCAGGTAAAGAAGGCACTATGTAAGAGGGTTACCCTGATTTGAGATACAGTACTCGAAACCAGTAAAATGTCACCTCCTTAAAAACATATATAAAGTCTGGAACTTTAGAGAACTACATCTCAAAGTTATTAGATTACTTCAGCATTCATGCGAATAAAATAGCGATACATTATCACGAATCATGGAGTAATTTGAATGCATACAGTGTTCGCCAAAAAATACATACATTGCTGTCTCGTTTCTTTCATATCTTGAGGACAAGTTTGACTCAGTGACGAAGGACAGGCGTTGGTATGTTCTTCATAGGCCCAGCTTCGTTGGTATCGTCTATAACGGGTTTGCTTTTGACCGCATTTTCCATCAATCACCGCGCCTATCCAACTCGACCAATTTTTGTCCAATTTACAAACAGCGTACCTGCAACTGCCTAAACCAAATAATCCGCAGGATTGTTTGAAGCAATCGAGTTTTATTAAGGTTCAAACGATACGTTTACAGTATGAATTCTCCAACTCGGCCCAACAGATGCTTCTTGTTGTGAGAAAATTAGGAGCAAAGTTTAAAAGTTGGAAAAACCTTGAGTACAGATTGCGTTTGTATTAAGTTGTAAAAAACAAGGAAAAGCTTAAACCGTTCCCAAGCAGGATCAGTTTTGAATTATTACTTAGGTGAATGCCAGAATTTCATATGTGAAATGCATTTTTTGAATAGCAAAATTTCACACATGTAAAATTTGGAACCATGTGATTTCATATATGAATTTGGTGAGTGATAATATAAATATGTTTTAATTTGTTTAAACATAATTTGTTTCCAGGACCTCGCTATACAGCGTCTGAGCACATCATAAAAGTACTGGCCATGCCGTTTGTCTTAACAATTTTTCGATTTTGACCTTCTGCTCCTTCAATTTCGAGCTTTTAAATTAGGGAGAGCTTGCTTATTCAAAAAATTAATCCCTCATTTAATGCAAACATAAGGTCTGTTCGTTTAACCTTGTTCCAGTTCTACTTGCTTATCCTGTTATTAACCTCATCAATTGCAATGGGGTACTGTCTTTCCTCCCACTTAGCCAAGACTTAAATAAGAAGATACTGTGAAGATATTGCGGGTTTAGCAACGAAACTTCAGTTAAATAAATTATTATACTTCAACCTATGTCTTCGTTATACCTTTATTCAAAATTATTGTCTGGGCTGTTATATTTATAACACGATTATCCCCATTTTGTTTATTTCTCCCAATTTTTCAGAAGAAAATCGCTCTTTTATTACAAAATGAAAGTTTTGTGATTTCATCAAGTTTGACCAAAAAGGAAGGGGAAAAAATTCGATAAATGGAAATTTCGAACATGAATTTTTTGATTCATCGTATAACTCAGCATATCAAAACCATGATGTCATAACTCTGTGCCTTTTTATCGCCATGGCAAGATTTGGTTTTTCCAAATCAATATAGGATCTAGATCATCTGGTAAATATTCGAGGGTCTATATTTGAGATTTTGGCCATGCACGGACACTTTCCAACCCCCAAGACTAGGTAGTATAAGAAGAAGATTACTCCGAACAATTAGCATCTTGCAAACCCAAGATATGAGATAATAAACAAGAGGAGAAAATCGTTTCAGGTTATATTTCGACTCTACTTCAAAGTCATGGTCAGGTCTGAACAATCTTCTCGTCTTGTTTATTAACTCATATCTTGGGTTTCCAAGATGCTAATTGTCGGAGTCGTCGTCTTTATAAGGCCTATTTACATATGCTATTTTGTACGTTGCGATTGTCATCCTGGTGTATGTAATAAACTCACGACAGTCTATGCAACAAGATGTCCGTTTATGATTCGCTGTAGTTTGCCCTCGAAACTCTCGTCAGTTCAACACATACTCCAAGATGCCAATCGCAAGTGTAAACAGTTTTTTATACTTCTTAAAATTGTCAGCTGGGAATGGCTTTTAAGTCTAGGCAACTAGAACAAAAAGCCCAAACTCATTACATGCTGATATGTATATATAAATATATATATATAGGTAAAGTATGTATATATATATATATAAATATATATATATATTTATATTTATATATTTATATATATATATATATATATATATATATATATATTTATATATATATATATATTTTAGAAGTGTGGGAACTTGGAGATATGTTGAGATGACAAATGAACGTTCGTCAAGGTTGCGGGTTCGATCCCCGTCTGGGGTTCAGAAATCGTTTTTCTGAGAATAGAGCTTGACAAGAGTCCATCTATTATCTCATCATTAGATGCTGTTGAGATTCTTAAATAGACCCAGCACAGTAAAGCATAAAAATCATTACATTTCACTCTTTGTTCTGTCTTTGCGGCAGGACATGACCTGGGAAGGTTTCTTGGACATGAATAGTGGATCTCGTACCCCCATGAAAAAGAATATGCTCTTTTTCGTTCTTGTTTGGAACATTTTCCTTGCTGTATGATTCCCGTCCAACCACTCCACGAGTTCAACGAGCACTCGGCTTTTCGACAACTGCCTATTAATCGAAGACAAAAAGTATAAAGCAAGACTAGCGTCTTACCAGAGTTCGAAAAGAAACATTTTTAAAGTTTCCATCGAAGGTACTGTCAATCGCAGCTAAATATTTCTCATACTTAATGGATTAATAACAAAAACGAAATGTTACTAAAATTATGAAATATATATTTTAGAAGGGTGGGAGCTTGGAAATATCTTGAATTATAGATGAACGTTCGTGAAGCTCTATCCTCAGAAATACAATTTCTGAGATCCAGACGGGGATCGAACCTGCAACCTTCTGATGACCGGTGAAACGCTAAACATTGAGCTACCAATGGTTAGAGCGCACATATGTCAAACTTCCACCTTAGCTAACCATCTGAGTCTTGGTAGCTCAAAGGTTAGAGAGTCTCACCGGTCATCAGAAGGTTGAGGGTTCGATCCTCGTCTGGGGCTCAGAAATCGTTTCGCTGAGGACAGAGTTGACGAACGTTCATCCACTAGCATTTAGTTTATTCTATAGTTATTTTTTGTGCCACAAACTAAAAATAAAATTGAAATTACATTTATGTCATTTTACCTTGATGTTTATTTTACATTATTTAGTCTTATTTTTTAAATCAGAGTAAAAGAATTATATATAAAAGACGAATATAATAAACTCAAAATTAAATTGAAGAAAAATTAAACTAAATTACTTTTCTTTTTTTTTTTTTAATTTTTACTTATGTTGTATCGTTTCTTAGATTCGATTTATTCTTTTGTTTTCATTAACCTTGGGACCGCAGTAACTGGCGCACGCTATTGCAGCTAGCCAGTGAACTCGATTTCCATATCTGGAATGTTAACTCCCAGTCATTTGCCCGGCCAAAAAGTGAAGCCTAGATAGCTGCCAATGGAGATAGATATTGTACGCCAGTTCCAGTCTTTTACACGACTTTAATCTTCAGTTTTTGTTTGGTTTGGCTTCGAAAACATTCACAACCATGGGAAAAGTGTTCAGACGAAGTATTACTGGACCAGTTTTACATATTAGAGTATTTAAAAGGATTCATTATTGCCGTGTAGTCTAAGTGTGCTAAATTGTCTAAAGATGGTAAATTGACGGTTAAAAGAGGACGTGAACTTGCTAGTTTGCTAAAATAATTTTTCGAAACCGTTTTATCAGTTTTCTCACCAGTGTGGTAATTTATTTTCGCAAAAATATGTAACCTGTAACTCGGTTTGAATTTGTCGAAATATATTTGAAATTCTTAAACTCATTTCCGTCTTTTGAAGACATGTTTTGTGTGTGCTTTCAAAGAAAACTCAGAAAATGTAAAAAGTCACGTGGGAGACTGAAACTGACGTGCAAGACCGCGTAGGGGACTGAAACTGAAGTACAAATTTACCCTCCATGGGTGGTCATCTTGGCTTCACATTTCATTGGCCAGTTAGTGTTCCAGATAATTTAATTTTTTAGTGAAACGCAATAGTATTGCATGCTATTTATAGTATACCGCAGCAAAATGCTCATGTGGTCTTGTATCCTAACTATTTAGCTATTTTCTTGAAACAAAACCTAATATATATATATGTATACCTGTATATATATATATATATATATATATATATATATATATATATATATACAATTAAAACAACAGTAATGATAATATAAATTTCCCAATATCTACTTAAAATAAACATAATTTGGTTCCTTATTATTCATATAAGTTACAAAATCGATGGCTGCTAAATTTCACGTTTTGAGATATTTCTTAAATAACATTTGATTTTTTCAATCTTAATCTAAAAAACCTTTCCTTAGACATGGAAATCGAGGTCACTGCTGCTACCCAGCCACGTTTAGTCATCTAGTCTCTGCACCAGCGACATGTAACTTGTTTATGTAAACTGTGACAATTAGTGGCTCCCTGTAGACACACATATCTTCTCATTTTTCTTACAACATCATCTTGTATATCCAACTTCCTTATACCCGTGGCAAAACTTAATAAAGTAAACTTAAAAATAAAAAGGTTTAAAATAACATAAAAATGAGATTGAATAAAATTTAAGTGAAATTAAAAAAATCAACTTATGTCAATTTTATTCTTCTCTCCTTATTTTAATTGTGTATACTTTTGACCTAAAAGGTTTTCAAAATGAAGCAAGAATAGATTTAAAGAAAACATTAAATTAAAATCAAATAGAAATTGGATTAACTTATCTTATTAATAGTTTCTTTTTTTCTTTTTTTTTTAAGACAAATTAAAATAAAAAACAAGGTCAAATGAAAATTAGATCAAAATGAAACTAATGAACTTAATCTATTTTCTTCCAACTTGAATACTCACAACGCTGTCGCGTTTCTCTTGGGTCTTTAGGGCAAGAAGTAGGAATCCCCGAACAGGAGCCAGTTTGTCGTTTTGATACAAATGACCTCGTGTAACGTTTTGTTCTGGACTGGAACACACATCGGCCAGTGGTAATACCTGGTGTCCAGCCAGACCACGTGCCTAGATTACACAGTGCTTTCTTGCATATATCTAGAAATAAAGATAAATAAAATATTTAATATAACAATATAAATAATTTAATGAATTTATTTGAATATTTAACATCCCTAATGGTGGATTTAAGTATTCAACTTATTTTCTTTCGATCATAAAGACTTGTTTCCACGATAACATTGATGCATAATTTTTTCATCCTGGCGCATCCAATACACACTCAAGAGCAGGATTCCTCCCTCCTCCTCGCTTCCAAATGTTGCAATACATCTTTAAGACCTTTGACTAAATCGTATACATCAAAACGGACATTGGCATGTGATAATTGTACCGTGTAGATAAGTAGTATCCCTTTACACCCCGAAAAGTCCCCCCTTGAGGAGTAAAATCGTAAATAGCTTTAGCCAGAGTGAAATAATAAAAGTCATATTCAGACGAAAAGAGTGATGGGATACCTGACGTCAGAAATGTTGGGAGTAATAGATACCAGACATTGCCGAAATTACCAAGACCAAGTTATACTGGGAACAAGAATTGAAGAAGAAATGACCTGCTACAATATGGACAAAAAAAATTAAGAAGACCAAAATTACAATAATGATGTGGCACATATCTGGCACGTAAAATGATAGGTGGACTTTTTCACGAACCAAAAATCTCAACTGAGCGTTCGACCGAAAAAATTACCCACGCATACTGAGAGTTTAGAAACTGGACTACCCGTAATCGATATTCAATAATGATAGAGATATTCCCTCTATATTTTCGTAACAATCACAGTATAAGTCGAAACAGTTTATGTGGAACTATTAGTTCGGGATCCTTTTTCACCTGGCATCAAGATTTCACATTGACTTTAAAAAATAGGTCGAAGGTATATGAGATCCGCAAGCCCAATTGGGCGTCAAATTAAAACTGCGGATCTCCCGAAGAAACTGAGCACATCGCTGACAGAAATCGAAATTACTTGTTTTTACCTTCTTTGTTCCTTTTAACAAACTTAGCATATACATCCCAGATCGATAGTGTTTTGTGCGCAATCTGATTGCTATATTTATCTCGGGATATCCTGCACTATTCAAGATGTCGTCCAGTTTTCTTTCAGTTATGGGAGAAGAAAATTCTTTTGAATAAACTAAGCCGCTATGCCAGACATTACCAAAACAGTAACTAAATTTGGTAATAAAGTATCCAGGAATATGGATTTTCTTTACAATTAAGCGATAAATGCTCTCAGAATGTGTTTCAAAATGTTCTGTTGAAAAATGACGAGCGTGCGACACGCCAACGTTCCGTAAAATTGTCTTAAAAACTTAAATAAGTATGTGAAAACAATTATCCGAGGTACATGCTAAGACAGTTATTCACCTCAGTGTCGGTCAATAGTGTAAATATTTACCCCGCCGTTTCGCGGGTCGGTAAATATCCATCACTAATTCACTGACATTGAGGTGAATAATTGTTAATCATACATGGTAGCTCATCCACCAAAGAAGTTGTGAAAGTTCAAACAAAATAGGTTATTTTCTATGAGGCCGTATGCTAGAATTTTAAAAATATTTACAACAAAAAAAAATACATTAATCAGCCTGATAGTATAAGTAAAAATGTTTCCTAATAACACGGCATAATCATGGGTATTACATTATCTAACGATATAGAAATAAAATAAAATATTGAAACCACTGAGACAATGTGCTATACAAGTGGGGAGACAGCTCCCAAAAAGTGGGAGCTAATACATGTAATGGCATTAAAACATGAAACCCAGCACAGAAAGTAGATAACGTGTAGGACGGTTTTGCAGGATATCTTTCCAACAAATCTGGTTAGTGTGAACATTTCACGACATGTCCACGGTTCCCTCACTACAAATTTAGTTTTCTTTTTCGATTATTACAGTTTAAAGGAGGCGTTTCACCTTAATTTTTCGTCAGTTAGGATGAAATGGCGTTTTCATTGCAACGAAGGTGAGTACCAAAAAAAATGACTTGTAGAGGCATAGTTTGATTTTTAATCTTTTACCTGGGAAATTGTTATCTAAATTCACTCATCTGTGTGTGAGATATTGTGGTGGGGCATTTTTAGCCAGTGAAATAAAACTTTTCGTGGACAGTGGTTTATTTGATCTAATATTACAATCCAGGCAATCAAATTGGATAAAATATTAATTTAACTTGTACCTGACAGTCCATAATTTTCAAAAAGTACGGGCTTTACATAATTTGGGGCTAAAAACTGTTAATTATCGATGGTCAAAGTTTAGTTAATTTTAATGTCAAATAAAGATGAAGGGCCCCTTTAAAAAACAAATGTTGTATATTTCGACAGGACGTTGGGTGCAGAGCCGTCCAACCTTATAAATAGGTGGTCTCAAGCTCCCCTTGCTTCTCTATGCCTCTGCCCACGATATATTCAGCAGAATGATTTTAGTTTCTTTAGATAAATGAGCGAGTGTTCATTTCAGACCCAAGAGCCGGCAATACCAAAGAATCTCATCAATGAGGTAGTTTAATGTTTTGACATCATGAACTGTGGAGGGCACTTTGTGCCAAAATTAACAATCGCCAAGGATATTCGGCAATCGATACCGACTAACCATGGCTAATTTTACAATCGCTAGACCTACACCAGAATCGTCAGTGTCAAATGACAACCACAAGTTAAATGTTACAATCACTGGAGATAAATACGACTCAGTAATCGCTGCTGCAAAACTTGCAATCGCAAGTTCTAGTCCCAGTCTTCTAGCCTGCGCCTCGTGTACTCGTGTCTGGATCGTCAACATATCTTCTGACTCAAGATTCAAAATAATCCTTAAATGTCAATTGTCGTAAGATTTAGGATTATCCTGAATCTTAGAGTCAGGTCTAATCCTGACTGTAGACGTGTCATCCCTCTGTGACATTTTAAACTAAACACCGTCTGATTTTTTATTTTCAAAAAGCCTCAAATATTATCCTGAATCTTAGATGAGAGGAGAGGTTAGCACCGTAGACATGATGTACGCGAATGGCGTGGGGTCTGGAACGCAGGCTAGAAGATTGGGACCATTGGGACAAGAACTTGTGATTGCAAGTTTTACACCAGCAATTACTGCATCGTATTTATCTCCAGCGATTGTAACGTTTAACTTGTGGTTGTTTTTCAACACTGACGAGTCTGGTTGTAGGTTTAGGGATTGTAAACTTAGCCATTGCAAATGGATGGTTAGTCTGTACCGATTCCCGAATATCCCCGGCTATCGTAAGTTTTCGCTAGCAATTGGAAGCTTTTTTTTTTGGCACAAAGCGCCCGCCATGACTAACCATTCACTAATATTTCTCGAGACATATTTGTCACATTTTCTTCACTTACAAATTTTTCTTCTCTCTGACGGAGGACTTGAACAATGCGTGATTAATCCGTTGCAATTAAATCTTTTCTGGGTAGTTTCTTTGGCGTATTTGAACGCTTTGTACCGGGTTTGAGTGTAATATCCATATCCACTACCAACATATCCGCTCCATGAACACCAGTTACTTACCGCACAACTTCGGCGGTAGACACAGTTCACTATGGAAGAAATCGAGACTTCAATTCTTTCGGTACAATCTTTGAAAGAAGTTGAATTAAAAATCTACCCTTCTTGAATACGTAAACAAACGACCAAATAAATGAAGAAAAGAAAAAATTCAGACTTTAAAGGCTTAAGGCCCCGTCCACACATATTCGTTTTTGTTTGAAAACACCGCTTTTTCTTTCCGAACTGCCTTCCTGTCCACATATATCCGGCGAATACGGTCATCGAAAACGGAACTTTTCAAAAACTCTTCCCATTGTGGATATTTTTGAAAACGGCGTTTTCATATGCTCGTGTGGACGGACGAAAACAGAACTTTCTAAAAACGACTACGTCATGGTATGGTATCCCGAGTGACATATAAAATGGCAGACGGACATACCACTTTTGTATCGCTTTTTCTTGGGCTTTTTTTCAAGCCTAACAGCGCGTCTGGACATCAGCTTGGTAGCTTTGCTGGATGATCAAGCTGACTAAGTGAAGAGGAGGTTTAATATTATCAGGTAACTTTCACTGACTATATGAAATCAGGTAACTTTTTATATTTAGGTAACTATAGACTGATAAGATAGAGGAAGATAGGTAACTTTCATTGAGCATATGAAAACGGCGTTTTCAAAAATTTCTATCAGTTTATCACCCTATGGTGTAAAGTGTTACCCTCTATAAATAGAGTTTTTATCTTATCTTATCGCTCCTGATCTCGAAGGCCAGTCTGAAACGTCTTGACAGAAAACGAAGACAAACAAGACTTTGGTTTAGACCAGGACGTATAAGTGCTTGGTGGGATAATTTTGCAGCCCAGGTAGGTTGTTACCGTTTTTAAATCGTGTATCAGTATTCTTGAACACGGACGAAAACGATTGGAAAACGCTATCGTGTGGACGGTAATATCTTTGAAAACGGTGAAAAATATTTGCGTTTTCAAACGGAAACGGATACGTGTGAACAGGGCCTAAGTGTTCTTCTAGAAGACAAGACTAATGTAAACATTGGTCATTATTTTTTGCGAGGAATGTTCGGCATTCCTGCAATTCAGTTGACTAGAACAACGGATGGGTTTTTCGCGATATCTGCCCATTCTTAACAGAATTACCGCCAAAATTCTTTCGATTGCAAGCATTCTTTTTTATTAAAAGCTTTTCAATGACTTTCGCAAAGAAATTTAATGATTAACGAATAGGGTAGATTATTAACTAGACTGATTGTGTTTTGTGGCAATCCACAATTATTTTTTGATGTTTTCTTTTATATTTAGCGACATGTTTCGGAAGTAGGCCTTCCTTCGTCAGGTTAAATAAGATTTTACAGTTTTGATGTTACATACATGTGCGATGGTGTGATTCAACATTTTTTTGCGTCGGCGTTTTCTTGTATATGTAACGTAATGAAATTTACGTATGGAGTGTGTGAGGTGTTAACTGTCTAACTATTTACAACCATCACGACAATTTTTGTTTTCCTTTATACTGAACGACATGTTTCGGAAGTAGCTCTTCCTCCGTCAGGTTAAATAAGATTTTAGAGTTATGACGTTACAATCATGTGTGATGGTGTGATTCAACATTGTTTTGCGTCAGCATTTTTTTTAGGACATAGCCATAGACGTTCGAGCCGGGAGTCAGTTTTTCCGGGCTACATATCCACTTTTCGGGAAAAGCCGTATTTCAGAAAAAACTTACTTAGAGTTTTTCTCGAGAAAAAATTCTTTCCTCCTGACAGCGAAAATTAAGTGACTAAATTCCGGTCCGTTTTCGTTTCCTACAGTGTTGAATCCTTATCGATGTCATTATAGTCTTGCTTTAAATACTTATCGCAAGTTTGTCAAAGGCATGGCTTAATGGCGGTTTCGTTTTAAAAATTCGGGCGACGCAGAAAACGTTCGGGCAACAGTCAATTGTATAAAATCTACTGTACTGCGTCTACAGACCGTAAACGAAAAAGGGCTGAAACGACCCCAAAAAATTGGGTCAAAACAGTAACCCCAAAATAGATCTTTTTTTTTTTTTTTCCTCATTTTGGTCTTCTCACAACTTTATAACGTCCTTGCAATGCCGTCTAAACATTATCCTTGTCCATAAAAAATATTGAAAAATTAAACTGAGCATAATATTATAAAAAGATAGGACGTGAATCCTTTCATAAAAAGTACTGGATAACTCACCAATAATGATATAATAATATACTAATGGATAACGCAACATCTTGGCGAAAGTCATAGCACATCAACCACTCTTTCGATTCGACGCACAAAGATTTCTTTTTGAAGGCATCCACCGCTGTAGCTTGCTAAGTCTCAATTGAAAAACTTCAGTTATACCGATTACTTAGAATGGCCCATATTTATTCTCCCCTAAGAAGATTTGGTGGCAATAGACGAACCAGGCGGAATACGCGATCTTGTTTGGAATATTGATGCCCAGCATAAAGTTTTCATACAGATTTATCTTCGACGAAGAAAATACTTTCTGAGTAGATAAGAGAAATTGACTTTCTTTCATTAACATCATGCAAAATTTGCTAAATAGTTTTTCCGATTGACAGGCTGGCCCTGAATCGCCAACATTTTTACAAGGTTTTTGAAGAAGTAGAGTGTGAGCAAATACAAAGTTTGTGTTTACATTAGGTTCGAAAGTTTTCGCTCTTTGTTTGCAGTAGTTAAAAATATATTTTGTCCGAGGGCAGGAGGTAAATAGAGTGTTCTTTGTCGTAGATTCTCTCACCACCAATTGTCAAGAATTGTCATTCCACTGTTATTAAAGTGTTAAAAAACCTTAATAGAGAAAACCATATTGCAGGGAAGCCAGATTTTATCACATTTCAGACTTCGCATTTCTGTCATGCTTGTAATGATCATACTCCTGTTGTGCTAAAATTCTTTCTCAGATGTTAATAATTTTAGAAGCAAATAGTTGAAAAAATAATTCTGTTAATGTCAGATAATTGATGTTAGTAATATTGTAAATATGCATCCGAAAGGATAAAGTTTTAAAATATAGAATCGCCATAACGATGAAAAACGTTCTTCCTTTTGTCTACCAGAGTTTATTCAACAAGACAATATTACGCAACTCACTTTAGAGAGTCCATTTAACTCGAATGTTCATTTGACATATGGCGGAGTCGATTTGCAGACGAGAGCCAAAATGAAGCACCCTGGGGCTAATATGAACATTATGAAGTTACCCTTCAAGTGGGGCCGAGACATACCTTTTCATGAGAGTCGTTTTGATGTGTGGGGCTAAATTGGAAAATGGTGGAGCTGTTATGGAAACGGTGGGGTCACTTTGGCTTTTAGACGAATCTAAAGTGATCCTGTTAACGTTGATTCAGCTCCCAAAGGCCTAAAGGGCTTTCAAGTAGGGCCAAAACAGCTTTGGCCCCAAGAGTCAAAACGAAATTTGGAGTCGTTTCGGCTCTTTTTCATTTACCGTGCAATCTATTGTATAAAACCATGCAACAACGCAAGCCCCAGAAAACGGATTTGTCAGTTATTACGCAGATCCACTTTCTTTGACGTGAAAGTGGGGCTTCGACGCAGGCTATAAATCGACCTGCACATATTACTTGGATGTGTTTAGCAGAAACAGACAATAACCCGAATATAGCATGGTGTTTTGCTTCATGTGAGGTAAAATCCAGAATACTTTGTCTACTGGGCCCATCGCTTATTTCGCAGGTTTCCTAAACTCCCTATTTGCTGAAGGTGAACAAAAAATTGAACAAATTTTTTTGATATTTTTTCTTCTTATTCTGATGAAATTGGATATCTAAGAACAGAGCCGCACGTGGTAATTCGCACGGGGCAATATCCGTTGAAGGCGAAACCTCAGCCCGCTCAAATACATCCCAAGCTCCATATTTTATATCAATTGTACACCGGCACTAACGGTATATAACTATACTAGGTACTTCTGTAAAAGCAAAGTGTTCTTTATGTTTTTTGTTTTTATCACTGAAAATGTAATTGAAGATTTAAAGCAGGCACATCCCAGTCTTGACAGGTGCAAAGTCGTCAATTAACAATCAGAAATCGAGACATCGATTTAACAATTTGTTTACATTTGCCAAACATGTTTGAATCTAGAAAAGAGATCAAAAAATCCTTATCTTTGTTTCTGTAAATGTTGCTCCATACATTTTGTCCCCAGGCCAAGCGCCCCGGTGGGTCCCTCTCTAGGTAGGGAACTGAGATGTAGAAAGTGGAGGAAGATGTAGAAGTTATACTCCAGTGCTTTTCCTTACATTAACCTCCGCTTTGTTTTCCGTCCTTCTCTCCGATTGTCTCACTTTTTTGTCTTTAAGGACAGGATTCCCAGGGCCTTGAGATCTTGTGTTGTTTACCGTTTTAAATGTCAACGACTTAGTTTGTTGTATGGTAGGGCACGGCCAAAAATATTATCATACATCATCTTCAAAGCTAAAGCAGGTTTGGGAGTTACGATTCGTCTCCAATCTTACCTTTACATCCATATCCTGCTTTAGCACACCTGTAGTCATACCAGTACTCTTCCTAAATAACAAACATCAAGCCAGCAACGTCTGAGACAGTTTCACAAACATGTCTCGTAATTACGATTGTAAGATTTACAAAATAGAGGCTATTTGTATGGAGCTAAAGTTAGATAAAAATAAAAACTAAAAAACACTTTCGCTGCATTATCACACAGTTCATACGCTATTGTACAATCTCAAATTCATCAACAATTCATGAGCAAAACACGAAGGAAATCAGTACCGAGACGTAGTTTGGATATCTGATCTTAATTAGCATAAAATTTTGACAACTTTAAACCTGATTTTATTTTTAAATAAGGATTCGTTTGAGATGTAATATCAAACACTGGAAGTCGTGTTTCATCAGATATCCAAACACCTCGAAGTTGGTTAAGCAACTCGGCTATTGCCTCGTTTTTCAACCCACTTCTCGATGTTTGGTTATGTAAGGGTTAATTAATGGTCACGAGTGTGATAAAGGCAATACTCACCCACAATGAAATTGGGTTTTTTTCCCCAGTTTAAGGTCGAAGAAACGTTGGTCGTTAGAAAATAAGATATTCACTCATTAGTATGCGATAAGCGTTCATCACAGTGATTTCAAAGGAGAGCAGTATGAAAAGTCGTCACATTCTAATACTAATGAGTTAAAAAAAGGATTTAAATCTTCCGTTGAAACAAATTTTGGGAGTGTCATGAGATAACTGACGAAACACTCCTTCTCATCTATGATATACTACATACAGTACAATATTGTACGGCTCGGTGGGGTGTAGTGCAGTGCGTTAAGGCGCCTTACCATGCTCTGCGATGCAGCGCGATGAGATACGGTGCAGTGCAGAGCAGTGTGGTGGAGAGCAGTGCAGAGTCCGGTAACCCAAAGATGGGAGTTTGAATCCCGCTCTGGTCAACATTTCTAGTTGACTTTGACAGTATTGTCATTCCAGAATTATAGGAAATTGATTCCATCGTCTCTGGGATCAGGAATCTGTAGTGAACGAGTGCATTGTAACCTGGCCACGACGAAAAGTTATGGATACGAGACGACCATAGGGTGGGGTGGGGTGGGGCATGAGGGGGGAAAATTTGGGCGAAATTGAACGCTGCCATTTTAGTAAATTGGGAGACAAATTGTACTTGTCCAGGCCTTTTGCCGTCTGTTTGAGAACCTTGAGGTCAAACAACTGATGTTTAGGAAATTGTTTCGCACTTGTTTTCATAAACTGTATCGCAGAAAAACTACTTTTCTTGGTGTCAGTCTGCTATTAGTTTTGCATTCTTTTTTAAAAAAATACATAAAAAAGAGACAAAGTGAAGTGGTTTTTAACCTTGACCTTATCATCCGGGAATGTTTATTTTTCTCCCCAGTTTATCCAATATGGCGGTAATCAATTTTCCGCCGCGGTTCTACGACATTTAGCTGGAACGTCCTCCCTCTAATTATATATGATCTCTATGACTACGACAGGGTAGAAGTGGAGTCGTGTACAGTCGAAAGGAGCATGTGGTACCGATCTGCAAAGGCGAAACTGCTCAGTGGCGTAGCCAAGGGAGGATAAGAGGGGGTGGTTGCTCCCCCTCAATCGTCTCCAAGGCCAACCTAGCGAAAATGTCAAATCCTGAGAGGAAGTTATCGGGGGAGGGGTTAAGCTTGTGTGGCTGGGTCAGGTGAATTAATATGCAGTCCAGTTGTTAACTTATAACCAAAACTGGACAACATGACAAAGTTTTCAATTTGTATGATCAAGTTTCAGTTCATTTTCCTTTAAAGATGACGGAAAACAAGTAGACCTTACAATACATACGATTAAGTAATTCAAAGATTCTATGGCAAAACTAGCTTTTCAGGGGGGTCCAATATATTTCTGCAAAAACTAACAACCCCTCGCAAAGGTCGGGCCAGGCTACGCGACTGAAATTGTTTGAATCAACCTTTAAACTCGTAGGTGTTGCGAGGGGGGCCAAGGAGGCCATGGCCCACCCGAACGTAAATTTGGGGGGGCTGTCCCCCATTTCAAACTACATCTTTTTTCAATTGAATTCAGAAATCTCCAAAACGATTTCAGATATTTCCAAATGATATTCAGATTTTCCATATGGATTTCAGATGTTTCCAAATGATATTCAGAAATGTCCAAAAGGATTTCAGACGTTTCCATATGATATTCAGATTGTCTAAGTGAATTTCAGACATTTCCAAATAATAATCAGAAATGTCCAAAGGGATTTCAGACGTTTCCATATGATATTCAGATTGTTTAAGTGAATTTCAAACATTTCCAAATGATATTCATAATTTCTCAATAAATATCCTTACCACTATTGACAATTTGTTGATATGCAGTGAAACATGCAACGTGGTCCTTACTCTCTAATATCGCTTGCTGACCGAGAAAGAATTGTCAGATTAACTAATAATAGTGGAAATTGGTGAGAACTTGCCGAACCGTTAGGGGTGAAATACAAGACTGCGTATACCTGGATTCGCGCTGATGTCTGAACATCCAAAACCCAAAGGTGGACGTCAGAAGAAGCTAACGGATGATCAAATAGATGTCGTTGTGGCCATGATCGAAAGGGACCCTGGTTTAACTTTAAACCAGTTGTCAGAGAGAACACAACAAGCATTTGGAGTTCATCTTAGTAAAATCAACTATCCACAACTATTTGAATGGGAAACTCATAACCCTGAAAAAGGCACATGCTATTCTTGCAACAATGAATAGTGACGCCAACAAGGAGCTTCGGCGCTAGTATGTTGCAAGAATTAGTGAGTACATGCGAGAAGGCAAGATGATTATTTGGATGGATGAAACCAATATTAACCTTTTCTGTAGAAGGTCTCATGGTCGCGCATGTGTTGGTGACAGAGCAGTTATGCCGCTACCAACTTCTAAGGGCCCAAATATTCATGTTGTGTGTGCAACATCTGCATATCAGATGATTCACAGTACAGGACGTCGTGGAGCCTTTAAATCCGATACAGCAAAGACTTGGGTTTTGGAGATGCTACAGAATCTTCCGGCTGGAGTAAGAGTTGACTCCGAAGTTCTCGTCTGTAACAATGCACCTTGTCACTCCAAGTTTGAAGAATGTGTAGATGACTACCCAGGGTTAATTATCTGTCGTTTGGGACCGTGCTCTCCAATGCTGAATCCCGTAGAGATAATTTGGAGCAAAATGAAAGCCGTTGTAAGACAGCAAATGCTAGTTCCGCAAGTTGAACTTCCCGCAATGGGTGAACAACGTCTGGCTTACGTTGAAGGACTAATTGATGTTATGAGATAAATCGCTGCACGAGATATTGTAAATCCATGTCAACATGCACAAGGCTTTTCCCAGCTTGCGCTTAATTTAGAAGACATGGACGTAGAGGCGTAATGCTTCCGTTGTTTTATTTTATTTACCTCTTTAATATTGTTGTGCGATGTATTTTGTGAATTGATATGTATAATTAAACAAAAGTGTCTGAATTTTATTAGTATTCTGAAATACATTTGGAACTATCTAAAACGGACTTGAATTATCTGAAATACATTTGAACATTTCTGAATTTGAAATGGATTTATCTTAAATTCATTTGGAAATTTCTGATTTTGATTCGAATTATCTGAAATTCGTTTGGGAATTTCTGAACTTCACTTGAAATATCTGAAATAGAATTGGAAATTTCGGAATTTCATTTGAATTATCTGAAATTCGTTTGGAAATTTCTGAATCTCCCTTGAAATATCTGAAATTCAATTGGAAATTTCGGGATTTGATCCGAAAAAGGTGTAGTATATTGAACCAGATGAACAATTAAATTATTTCCATAAGATAGTAAAAGTACAAGCGCTAATAAAGACTTCAAGTAAACGATAATTTTTTTTTTATTGCATACATGTTTCGACGGAAGATGGCATGAGTTCTGAGGGTCATTTACATTTACCCAATGATCCGAAACAATGTTACTTAGTAGTGAGCACCGATTTCATCATTAAAAAGCTGAAAAACCTCAGGGTGTGCCACAATTTTGACCCCCGCCAAAAAAGAAAAAAATTAACCCTAGCAATGCCACTGTTTACACTGACAAACTTCAGAAGTGGAGCCGAGTATGGCACGTGAATGTTCCGAGTCGGCTATATTCTGTTTGAAACCACTGTGATCATCACCGATCAGTATACGAAGATTATTCCCGCCTCAGTAAACAATCAACACGGTAACCTCAATCTCCACAACTAATCTACAGTTATTACAAAAATTCTTACCGCTCGTTGTCTGTTGCGCGGATATACTTCCCTGACCTCTTCATACCTACATCCCTCGTAATAACATTCGTGATAGAGACCTCGTCGAGTTCGTCGAAGAAAGGAGGAGGCTTGCTCTCGTTCGAAGACTATACCACTAACTTCTCCTTGACGAAAGAAATAATGCCCGAGCGATTAGCATGATAGAAAACAAACTCTGAAAAGAAACATCTGGTAGACTCAACATTCGAGAAAAAAACAAGAAGAAAAAGATGACGGTGGTATTTCGACATTATTATAAAGTCCTTGACAAAGCTTTGGATTTTTTGGGTGTTTTTTTTTTTTGTTTTTGTTTTGTTTATTTTCACAGTCTTTGTTTGTTTTCGGAGTTTGTTTCGAGTTACTTTTGAAACTGCCAGCTGGTAATGGCATTAACATGATAGTTTCGTCAAAATGAAACTTTTCGTAAGAAAAGACAGCAAAGAGGAAAAATTAAGTTTATCAAGTAGTGCTCGTGGTTGACCATCACTCCAAGTCATATCTCAGCTATTCCTAAGTAACCACCAAACTAATAAATCTGGTGGAAATCATTTGGTGGGTGTAATGTGACACATACACTTATCTAAATCTGAGTTAACTGAGCCATAAACTAGATGACTCTTTTAGGTTGCAATTATATTAAGGTTGCAATTTTAATATAGGAGAGAATGCCAGTGAAACTGAATGAGTTGCTCAGTAAATTTATTAATCCGTAATTAATTAATTATGTAATTAATTAAATAAATAATGAATTAAGTAAGTTAGTAAGTAATCTGTCATTATTTAAGTAATTAAGTGATTAATTAAGTAATTATATAATCTGTCATGAGGCGTATTAAAAAACCTAGTAACTGAGTAGTGGCATGCTGCCTTCCAAGATCACCAAATTATAGTTGATACACAAAAACAAAAATGAAAGCAAATTGTGAAGATCAAAGCACGAGACAACTGTACGTAAAACCACCCGATTCACGTCATGATTTCTCTTTTAAGAGCCGTTTAGACGAGCAATTTTCTACGTTGCGATTGTCATCCTAGTGTATGGAATAAATCCTGAACAGCAGGTCCCGGTTGGGTCTTAAAAAATATCTAAACACTTGGGATTTTCCTCCTAAAATTATCAACTTAGCAGTTAGCGGTTGAGTGTAAATGCCATAATGATATCGAATATACCCTTCACTTAATCGGCATTACCACCATTATATATACTGAACTCGTGGCCATGCTTTCGGCAACGTCCCCCGTAGCTCAGTTGGCAGAGCATCGCACTACATTCGCGAGGTCGCGGGTTCGATTCCCAGCCGGATGGCCCAATGTTGCATTTTTCGCAACAGGTCCCGGTTTAGTCTTAAAAATATCTAGACATTCGAGATTTCCCTTCTTCTAAAATTATCAACTATGCACCAAGATATCCGCTTACGATTCGCTGGACTTTGAACTCGATACTCTTGTCAGATTAACACACACTCCAAAATGTTGATCGCAAAGGAAAAAATCGCAAATGCAAACGACCCTTCAGGTTTACATACATCGAACAAAACCCAAACAATCTTAAAAAATTATGGATTAGCTTATCACTTGCCAACGATCGTTGTCAATGTAGTCTCCTTAAAAAACTAACGAAAAGCGTTGACGGTTATACAAAAAATCGAAGATATTCAGCCGTAACAATATTGTGCTTACAGACAATATTCTAGTCTTGTGACTCTTGTCAATTGAAATCAGTACGCTTAGTAATCAAGAAGCCTTTTCACACCATGGGGAGATGAGGCGAGTGCAAGTTAACATATAGCCGTCAATGTCATCATACCAGATTTAAGAACCAATCAAATTCCACCTGAATATAGTTTTCCCCACATTACACACACCCAGAAAAGATCACACTTCAGTGGTGAACCAGTTTTTCAGGATTTTATCATTTTCCACCGGACCTAACAATACTACTGATAAGCGCCACAAGAAGGGACCACCGGAAAATCTCCCTGTGTCTCTGGGGGCCAGTAAGCCACTGTAACCGGGAACAAGGTCCTTACGGGAAATTGTTTGCCCGAGGTTTTCGCACACACCAAGCGACAAAGGAAATACCAAAGCCAAATACTTTCCACTACGGACTGAGTAAACAATGTTAATAAGGAATTTATTATAAGGGTTTTTGGTTGGTTTTCTTTCACGTTTTTAACTGGGTTTTCGTCGTCAGATGTTGCTGTATACCTTATCTCGTGTCTTGTTCGTTGGGCTTTTTGTTTCTACCAGTTGAACATTCATTTATCGTACGGTTATACACTTAGCTTTTGGCAAAAGCGCCACCAGTATTCCAGTATGTTCTATTTCTTGGAATTTTACATTATAGAAACTTTATTCTCTTTCCCTTTCATCAAATTAAGGCCGAAGATTTTTCCCGCCAAAACTTACCGGTCCGGAGTTAAAAGCGTATTGGGCCACTCCAACATCGTAAAATTCCTGAGCGTCCGAGAACCAATCAATACGCGTAATATTGCGCGTACGGACACGCAGAAAAACGAACACAGCCATATAATGAATTATAGAGACGAATACATGGGCGTGCGGAGATAGGGAATTTATCTTCCTTGTGTTCAGTTTGATCCGCCACGAGTGGTGTAGCCACTTGTAGCAGATCAAACTGAACACGAGATAAAAATCTCTATATCTCCTAACACCCATGTATTAAACTTGTTGTTAACAAAAATCATATCGTGTTACCGGCGACGATGCCCCCATGTGTGCCGTTATAAACTTGCCCAAAATTTGTAGTTATCTCGTTCGTGCACTTCGCACGTTAAAAATATAGTTTGGGTACCTGCAGAATGTGAAAATTGGATGTATGGAGCATCTACTAAAGCCATTTTGATCGATATTTATCGCATTTTAGACCCAGACTTTGGGAGTTATAAGTACGTCCCTAGTATAGAAAATCGCCCCTGAATGGCCTAGCAGAGCGGAAGTGCCGAAGAAAACTGGAAGTAGCGTACCTTAACGTCATTGTGACGTCTAGGTACCTCCAAATTTGGAAAGTACATTATGTAGCGCGCATTTTTGTACCAAATCCATACATATTCATCGAGAATTAAGCTCGGACTGATGTGTCTGTATCTTCATCATTTGGGATCTTTCTCTCCATTTTGGTATTATTTACCTCATTAATTCATTCAGTCACGGCTGTTGGCGATGATTGCGAGCAAAGAACTTTCTTTGGCTCAGCTCCTTCGTTTACTCACGACATAAGCAATTAAGGATATTGTAAAATATTTCTTCATATTTATATTTTTTACTTGTTTGACTTCGTTCAGATACATAGCTTGCAAATTGTATAGCTTATATCAAATTAATACTAACAATTTCTTACTTCATATCTCTATACTGTAGTTTGTTGATTTACACACTATCCAAACAAAGGAAGTGAGATGACAGCGAGACCTACGAATCGTGGTTAGCTGCTGTTGTTGTTGACGACATACTGCTAAAGTCAGGAATACGTGGTGTTTTCATTGGCAGTCGGATATTAAATGTGTTTAAGAAGATATATTCCCTTTATTCGGCTCTCAAACGTGCATCAAAATCAGGAGGGAACTCAGTTAAAAGGCTGTCAAAACATGTGGTTTTTTCTTGTTGAATGAATAGAAAATATTCTCCATCTCTGTCATAGGGTCGCCACTGGTCAAACCGTGACTCATATCCTTTATAGTGAATGCGCAACAGCTTCTTCTCCCGATCAACCTCGGTTACCTCTATCTCCTAAAGGTTGTTGTCCTTCTTCGGTCGTTTAGGCCGAGCCAAAGAAGGAACTAACTCGGGAGCAGTGAATTCATCGTCAAAACGTTGAGGTTGTCGCAACGTTCGCCTCGGTCTAGACGCCATTGTTGTTTCTAGACCGCGTGATTTGTGTTCCGAAAGAGATTGGGCACAAGTTTGATCAAATGTTCAACCTAATAAGGCAAGAGTTTGATATGTTTCAAAAATAGTAACGTACAGTTTGAAATGAGGATCAGCCAGCCGAAAAGTTTTTGTTTAACTTTGCTCTCAAAAAAAGCTCGTTTTGTCAGCGGAAAATGAACGTCCGGCAAACAAACTGAAATCAACAAACTGCCACTGAGATACGAATTGTAAAACATTGGACCTGATTGATCGAATAAAATATCCAACTCGACTATTCATAGGACCGTTGAAGCAATTATCTTCACATGCAAAATATCGTATCTTTCACCTGTGATAAAATACAATTTAATTTTTCTCAGAGGCCGAACACGTTGTATCACACTAACGTTTATGAAATAAAAACTATTGCCCAAAATAGAACTTAGTTTTCCTGAGTTAGAGGAGACGAATGTTCAAAAACATTGAACTGCGAGAATATGAACCACTCTTTACATGTAAAAATATCATATCTTCTACGTGTGATAAAATACGGTTTTCCTCAGAAGCCGAACACATACACCACACTAAAGTTTATGACATAAAAATGTTTACCCAAGATAATAAGTGGTTTTCTTGAGTAAAAGGTCGCTAGTGCTCGAAAACACTGCACTGTGAGAATAGAAACTACTAAAACCGAATTTGGACTTGGTCGAAAACCCAAAACAAAAGCTTTCATACAA
This sequence comes from Heliopora coerulea, assembly GCA_030142905.1. Taxonomy (NCBI): domain Eukaryota; kingdom Metazoa; phylum Cnidaria; class Anthozoa; order Scleralcyonacea; family Helioporidae; genus Heliopora; species Heliopora coerulea. The sequence goes on along the minus strand of JASJOG010000279.1, from coordinate 125,275 downwards.
CTCAAACTGGGTTCGCTACCAAAGAGCTCAAAACCAGTTTTATAAATTTTATTGATGACCACGTAGACATCTCATGTTCGTGACTGACAAAAACAGTGGATAAAGAGCTCTTAACTAAGACTTGTAAAGGAAAATTAAATCGTAAATCAATTAAATTAAAGATATATTAAAACTTATTTTTAATTTCAATCGAAAGATTCCTTGTGATCGTTCTTCAAAATTGCGTTTAATGTTGAACATGATTTAATTAAAAACCAATTTAATTTGGATCAAAAATTCGTTAAAATCACGCAACGACATTACAATATAAACAATGAGTATTTCATCTTTGCGTCAAAACAAAAAAATGTATTTCAATCTAGCTCAAAAACAATTTTAGTACTCTATCGATTAAAACACATTAATCCAGCCAAATATTTTAAATCATCCGCACCATATATGGTACCTCCATTATTTCAAAATTATTAACTTAACGAGAAGTCCTTACGGTACCTTCAGTGCCTTCTTATATAATGCTTTAGTTTTGGCATTAAGTTGAGATAATACCGATCTATATATGATACTACTGCATTCTCGACACAAAAGCATGTTACCCCCCCCCCAGTAACGGGAACTACATATGTGTGCACGCCCCTTCTTTTGGGCATAAGAAAATGGAATAAAAATTTTTCTAAACGATAAGTTCAAGACAAAATGTTTGTTATCTACAGGCGTGATTAATTCGTCAACCTCTTTGATCACCCAAACAGTTTTGAATCCAAGCCCGACCGATAACTTGCCAAGCCCCCTATGCGTGTCCTCGAGTTCTGATTGCTTTTCCTCTTTCCAGCCAACAGAACAGGTGAACAAACACCAATGATGAATTTGTTTGGACTATAGCACCTCATTCGAAGGCCTGTCCAATATTTCTAACCTAAGTATATTCCTGTTTGAACTAAAATTTTGAAGCAAGTGGGATTTTTAACCGGGGATGATGGCCTGTTGGTCAACAGCTCGAGAAAGTTACCTGCTTATTTTAGGTTTTTGCTTAACACAGCGAAAACGGGAGACTTAGGAAGGAGAATTTTGTTACGTATTCATTTCAATATATCTATTTTGCGAAACAGGCAACCAGACTATATCCTCGATCGAGCAATCCCAGTCGGTCGTGGGAGTTCTATATTAGATAATCCGTATAACAATCATTTCTTTACCACACCCTAAAATCTGAGCATTAAAGGCCTGCATATGTTTACCAAACAAAGGTTGTGAGATGAAAGAGAAAGGATGTCGTCTGCTTTGGCTATCAAAAAGTCCGTAAAATAACTAAAACGTGGAAAAGCTACCAGCAAACGAAATTAAAAATCTCAGAACCAAAAACGTAAATTTTAAGCAAATATTTAAAATGTTTTTTTTTTCTCCTGCAAAATCATTTCGCAGCTTGCTGCTTGAATGTCCTCGCATGAACTTTAAAACCAACAGAGATGTTACTATATTACATACCTTGTACAAAGGACCCGGCATGGACGACAAGAAAGATAGCAAAAAGATTTGAAAGCTTCATGACTGATGTGATGAAGAACTTAGCCTTAATACTGCAGTGCAGGCAAGCTCTTTATCGTTTTTATATAGAAAAGTTAAGACAAATTAAAAAAAGTATTAATCACCGACAATAAGGTCTTATTTAATTTTCAACGTTCGGAGATTGCTTCTTGACCCCTAAGCTCGCAAATTAAAGATAAATCAGACAATTTGAATGATTATAAATTAATTTCAAAAATATTACATTACATATTTTTTGAAACACCGATGTTATTAATCTGTTTTTAATCGGATTTGAAATCCAAGTCATTACGTGGTGAATTGCATGCGTAACTCTTTAACCATAGAGTAGGGTTAAACGGTCCCGTCAACAACAGTGACCTTGCATGGAGGAAAAGACTGATGGTTCTGTTTACATGAAGAGAAGTTGTCCCTGGTGGAAGGGTTACCCTAGCCTCCGAGTGACTCGGGGCAAGATAACTTTAAACACATTTCTTTGTAAATTGTAGAAATCCGTTTACGTGAGAAGTCGCAAAGCTGTCTCGGGAGGGAAAGGTGATCCTGGAGGTAGGGTCACTCGCACTGCAAAGTAAGGTGACGCCAGAAGGCGATACAACTTTTTGTCGTGTGAACACTTTGTCCTGCTTTGACTCACCCGGAAAGGACAACTAAAGATCCAATAAGTATGCGCAAACGCTGTTATTTCCAAAATGGCGGCAAATGTCAAATCAAAGTCGTCGGTGAAATTTCAAGATAAAAGGTGGGCTTTCACTTCTGCGATGATTGAATCATGATTGAAGCAATACAAGTATCCACGTGAATTCAATTTAGTCGATTATAATGCCAATAAACTACAGCTGTACGAAAAAGTTCAGCAAGGAACAATTAACTCATCCCATGCAGTTCCCTGAAAGTCAAATCAGAGGGGTTAACATTGGTTTTTCCCATGTAAAAAATATTGCTAAAAGTTGACTCGAGGACTAGGATAACCCTTCCGCCAGGGACAACTTCTCTTCATCTAAACAGGACTATAAATCCACTATGTGTTGTGTATGTCGGCAAATTGGAGGCCTGAAACGACCCGAGTGTCAGGCATGTACATTAGCGTTGTCCCAAACTTCTTTGGCATGTTCAACGTGACTAATACAGAAGTTAAATAATTCAGACCAAACTAAAAATGTTTCTGTCTCATTTTGCATATTGATTTTGTGGGATATTGTTCAACTTTTTTGTCTTCCTTACTGCCCTGATGCATGATAGTTGGTTGTGCATCCCTGGTAAAAATTATTTTTCTGTTTCAAAACTTCTTGTAAGCAAAAGGACAGTTATAAATTAATTTCAAAAACATGAGAATACTTTTTAAAGACATGTTTCAGCAAGACTTGTGCCAACCTCAGTTCACAGAGTGAGGTTTGTAAGGCTTTAAATAGGAATTACAGTATGAATAAATTAACTAATTACATGTACAGTGATGACATGCTAAGATGAATAATTAAGATGACAATATGCTGAGTGAAGACTAAAAGAGGCGGGATCAAGTGATAATTATGAACAGAGGAAGATGTTGTGTTGAATTTGTGCATTTAATTCTTACAAACATCACTCTGTAAACTGAAGATGGCATACATCTTGCCAAAGCATGTCTTTAAAAAGTATTCTTATGTTTTTGAAATTTATAACTATCTTTCTATTATTTTACAGAAATGACTTGACAGCATTGTTCCCTAAATTATATTTTTGCTTTTTCACATGGATCAGAAGGTTGTTTCTTGTACTTAGTTATCTACACACTTCTTAGGACAACTGTTTTTGTCGATAATGTCATGGCTTTTTGCATCAATCTCATCTAGTTAACTGTTTAACACTTTCTGGTAAATAATCATACCTATTGGATTAAAATAATACCTTTAAACCCAGGGGCAGATCTAGGACTTTGTATGACCAGATTCCAAGTTATCTTGGGAGTCTAGAGGTGTGGTCTTCCAAAAAATTTTTGATTTTGAGAAGTTCGGGAACATGTTTCCCTGTATTTTGGGAGGACAATTTTTGGAAAAAATTTATTGCTGGATAGGTAAATCTTTGAATAACTCATGCAAATAAATGTTTATACTGTCTGGTGCACAGAAAAATGAATTATTAGACCATTGCTATTAAGGTATAATGCCAGCTGAGTTGCAACTAAAACTGGATATTTTTGGACTATAATCTATACACAATAATCTAGATGCACTTGACTAAAAAAACAACTGAAATCAAAAACTTGACAATTTTAGCCAAACAATCAATGCAAGCAATCCATCTTGTGCAACAAACCTCAATTGAAACTCTCTTTTTATGGTTAGGTAACTATGCTTTGATTTTATTGACCAAGTGATCTTTGCATTTGGGGAAATCCAAACAATAGTCAGAATATTTTCAAACAGGTCCCATCATATTCAGCACAAGTTGCAATGAACAAGACAGTACTGTATTAGCAACACACAGGCTCAGTCAATGATTCATGCAGTGAACATAGACACCTGACCTTTACTAAGTTCTTGCTGAAAATGGGTTGAAACACCAAAATATCATCACACTATGTCACCAGTAACATCATAGGATTAACCACAGCAGTAACTAATGGACAACCCAAGCTCAGATAAAGCATTATTAATTATCTGCTTGATTCTACAGCTGTTCCTTCTTCACAGCTCTGGTAACCCACAAATCCTTCAGAGTTATTCTTTGTCATATCAACAAATCTAATAACCAATGGCAAATTTTCTGGAGGAAATATTTGCAGCTTCCTCTGGTAGTAATGGGAAATACTTGCTGGCTTTAATTTTGGCCAATATGTTTGATATAATATTTATTTCCACAGTGGCAATTACTTCATTTTTTGATTGTCTTAGAAATATACTACACATTTCGTGATGCATTATTTAAGGTATACCTTTAGAGCTTGGTCACCACAGTCAGTTGTAAATGCCAATGAGGCATTGAAAGCTGCCTTGAAGGTAGGTTTAGGTTATTCACCTTGTCATCTATCTGACCTTTTAGAAGAAACTGATTGATAATAATAATAATAGATTTTATTTACCACCCTTGGCCTAGAATTACTGTGGTATTACAGCAAATTTAATAGTGTAATTAAGTACAAAATAGAAAGATTATACAATGATTATTATATACAACTAAGACTAAACTTATTCTAAAACTACCTACTAAGACTAATTTATTCTAAAATATTATAAGAATATTTCAATTAAAAAAGTCCAACCAGGCCGCTCTCGGTATAAATAGTTGTTTATGTCTATCCGTATTCGAAATTGGGGCCAAGAGTGGGTTAGAAACTGTTCTTAGGTTATGTTTATGGTTATATTTATAGTTATGATTTCCTCCGCAAAGAATAACCGTCTTGAAAAGAAACTTCATAATTATTGCGATTCTTATTTACTTGTGCTTGCATTAACTTGTCCAGTAGCTATAATTAATCGGAACTCTCTGCTCTCTCATACTGTACATAAAATTAGCCATGGCTATGACTGAATGGTCTCGTTGTTGTCCACCTCGTAAGCAAAGATTTCACTAGCTTGTCAAGTTTGCTTGAATTTTTTCCACACCTTATTCCACAGCAAAAGCAAGGCAACCAAAACACTCCATAAAAATCTTACGTTAGTATACTAACCATGAAAATCTAGTGGCCATTCTTACCTTAATTTTGGTTTCTTACCAACACTTGCCCTCGTCTGAGAGAATCGATTTTCGACATTCACTGGTTTCCACACGTTTTGAATGAATTCAAACTTCTCAGCAATCGAGTATCTTCCTAGCTCACAATAAACCAAACAAATATCGAAAGGAGAACAATCTCAGCGACGAGTATTTGGTTGGCCACGCGGTACGATTTCCATAACCTCTCTGAAAATCACCATTGCATGGTGAGAGAGCTTTCCTGGTGTTATTAAATATTATTATTACCACTACAATACATCTAATTTCCATTCTCAGTGCCGGGTAAGTAAACGTGCTTTCAAACGTAAATTTACTCTTTCGAAAACCGGCTGTTGAAGGTTTGAGAAGGGAATTTTATAATTTTCTCACCCGGTTATGACTAGGTTCCGTTAATTGAATTTACGACAGTTAGCCAATAGAAACGACTTTTAATCAGGTTCCGATGGGTGGTTTGGAGTGGTGACCAGGTTCCACGCAAATTTGACTAGTTTCCACGTAAAGACGACTGATTAACACGCGCGGCGACTAAATTCTGCACGCAAACATGCATACAAGCGAACGAAAAACGTTACTACCCAAGGACAGGTGGTTATTTTATGTTTCGACCCAAGTAACGAAACGAAGCCGTAAATCGAATATAGCTACGCATCCAGGAGATGAAAATAAAATTCGGTTTTGTCTGGAAGACTTGACAAGGTTCCAGAACCGGGTTGACCTGGTCTAGATCCACCGCTGAAACCCGCAATAATCAAAGGACACGATATCTTTCTTGGTGGCTAAAAAGACACAACATGAACTGCTCGAATTCAAAGGACATATTTCTTTAAAAAATTCAAATACCACCTCAATTGGCTGGGTCTGTTTTGTATGCTTAGTTAATCTGTATAAAGTATTTGCGTTTTTGGGGAGTAAACCGGTTTTCCACTGAGCGAAATTTTGCTCACGGAGGGGAATTTTTCATCGTTTTTTTAAATTAGTCCGACCCGACAGCTCGAGAAACGATGAAAAATTCTCTTCCGCTTGGTCAGGCCTGACGAGATGGGGGATCAGCCTGGTCGTCGATAAGGGGCCCATGGCCAAAGCGGGGGGGGGACATTTTTTACGAAGCTAAAGAATACTTTATGCATTATCGACAAGTTCGGTTCCATAACATTTGACAGGTAAAGTGTTAGCATTATCAATTACATTGCATTTGGCTTTATCACTGCCGTGGGACCCCTTTATGTCTTTATCCCTGCCATGGGGATCTTTCATTGCTTTTTCAATCTCGTAGAGACCATTTTTAATGTCATCGAGCCCCGTTGGCCCTTTATGGGTTTATCACTGTCGTATCACTAAGCTAAAGAACGTCTCTAGAGGGGTTGCTTTATTGGAAAGTAAATAAGGGGGTTTATGGCTTTATCATTGCCGTGGAGCCCTTTATGGCTTTATTACTGCCATAGGGGCTCTTATTACTGGCTTAGGGTCCCCCATAAATGGCTTTTCCTTGCCATGAGGGCTATTACACGACAAATCTTCCGTAGGAGGGGCCCACACATTTAGTCTTGACCAGGGTCCCGAAATTTTTCTCGGCAGCCCTGCGCTTGGTGGAAAGCCAGCTTTACTCCCCCTAATCATTTATATTTTATTCGGACGAACCATTTCTTGTCCAAGACGCACGTCAACCTTGAACTAGTAAAATCGTCTGGCTTTAGTCACAGAAAAGTCAAACAGTCGGTCACAATCAGTGTTGTTGTTTTTTTCAGATGCGTGATAGACATCTCCGCTGCAAAATTTTCCCTTTCGTAAACGGTCATTGCCATCCTGATGTTTCCAGTTCCCCTAGTGTACCCTGAGGACCCTCACTAAATGGTGGATGTTTTTACAAATTTCGAATTTTGACAATTATTTTAATTGATTTCCACTCAAAGTGACTTTTTCTGCTCTGCAGTGTTTGATTTTCTTCGAGCTTTTGTACAGTCAAAATGTTAAAATTGAAGTAACAAACTAAAGCGACTAGTGGTCAAGTCAGAGCGTAAGCTAAGTGGGAAACCCGCTACTGAGACGGTTAGGTTAGGCTTTCGGTTTCCGTTAGGTGACCCAGATAATCCGTCGTTGAATTTAAAGTCAAGAAAAGAAAACAGGTAAAAGATTTTGAGTTGCTTCTTGTTCATGCGATTTGCTGGAGTCAGGGAACGGAGGGTACACTTGGGGAACCCGAAGACATTAGGATGGCAAAGACCGTTCGGGATGGCAAAGACCGTTTGGGATGGCAAAGACCGTTCACGAAAGGGACGACAGCATCTCCGCCATGCGATCGAGGGTGTTCACTTTCCTTTTTGTTCCGGCAAACGCTTGCCTTCCCAGAAACGCTTGAGTGATTATCATCACCGAGTGGTTTAAAGTACGGCGTGAAAACAGAGAGCCATGATGTCAACAAGGAAAGTCGGCCAAATTTCTTTCAATACAGTTCGTGTTGGCGTTCAAACCAGCATGAAAGGCTCAATGCTTTTCGCTGGAACGTTGGATAACGGCCGCCGAAAGGTGGCAGTCAAAAAAGTTGTGGATTCCATTACAAATTATGAGGAAGTCAACAAACTTATTCAACTGTCGAAAGTGAAACAGCATGACAACATCATCCGATATTATTTGGTCGAGCATGAAGAGCCATATTACTATATTGCCTTGGAGTGGTGCCACGGCACACTTACAGATTTTGTCGAGGACACTGATTTTGACCGTCGTGGACTGACAGATATTGAAGCGGCCAGACAAATTGCAAGTGGGCTAAATCATATTCACAGCTGCGGTATTTTTCACTTGGACCTCAAGCCAAGCAATGTGTTGATAACTCGGGCAAACGATAGCTCAAATCGAGTCGTTATTACTGATTTTGACGTGAGTAAATGCAGCGAAGGGGGAAAGTCACTACGGACTTTCACATTCTCCGGAAGTGAAGGATGGATTGCCCCTGAAGTTGGTGTCATCAACTACGAGTATCGTCTTTCCTCCAAGGTTGACATGTTCGCCATGGGGTGCCTTTTCTATTACATTATAACAAAGGGATTTCATCCATTCCACGACAAAGCAGAGGTTGACTATCACCAGTGTCAGAAAAACATATGTTTGTATTCGGAAAAAGATTATGATTTGAAACTGCGCAATCTGGACAAGACGACCCAAACTGGCCTGTTAGCAGAGGATCTGATATTTCAGCTTTTACAGAGAAACCCTAAACAAAGGCCTGGTGCGTCGATATGTCTAGAGCATCCTGTCTTTTGGGATTCTTTGAAAGAAGGAAAATTCCTTGAAACTGCTGGCGACACTTTGTATAATGAGACTGACAATCACCTTCACCATAGGCTAGACCAAGACAGACAGATTGTGATTGGAAGTGAATGGGATGTTGGAGAACAAATCAGAGAGTTTGTAAATAAAGGAAAGTACGATAGGGAATACTTGTCTGATTTGTTGCGTTTTATAAGAGATCATTGCGTTCACCTATGGAAACACAGAAGCGAAGCTCCTGGTCTTGAAAACAGGAAAGATGGCAAATACGATATTTTGGAAGATGTGAACAAGAGGTATCCGGGTTTTCTGTTGCACGTGTACTATGCTGTCGTCCCTTGGAGACATGAAGAAAAGTTCAAAGAATTTTATCCTGACGACGATTCACACATAAAGGTGTTGTACTACACGTCAAATGTTAACTGCAAAAATCCATCTTATGTGTATTACTTATATTATATAGATCTATATATCTGTTCAAATAATCTACAACACATACACAGGTTGAAATAAAGATTTTCTATGCTGCGTGATTACAAATTTAAAAAATATAAATGTAAACGTGCACAACATAGGTTATAACTTCGTATGAAATTGCATCCAATTGAGTAAAACACTTAACCTTATGTTTCCGTAGAGCATTTTTTAAAGTTGAAAAGTTGCTGATCAACTCGACATACCTATATATCCATCCATTCTCTCTGTGGATAGTTTATGCATACATACATTAAATATTATACATTATTACATATTATATTATATTATATCATATCATATACCATATATCATATCATATATCATATATCATATCATATATTATATTATATTATATTATGTTATATTGTGTTATGTTATGTTATATATGTGTGTGTCTATACATCGATACACATATACAAGTACATTCACATATACATACACACGAACATTTTAATTAATACATAGACATATGTAAAAGTAAATATACCATGAAGACATATCAGCATATAGGCATAGGTGTATATTGGAATATGGGCAATATGGGTATATGAGTACAAGGAGATATGCATATGCGGGTATAAGTGTATGTGGAAAGGTGAATAATCGGTGTATATGGGTAGATAGACTGACGAATTGAATGGAGAGAGAGATACATACATTTATATCTACAGAGAGATACATGCATTTATACATAAATCAATCTGATGTTGCTTTAAATGTTCTAGATCTGGGATAATTCCAAGTCCACCCAACTGGTCGATGACGTGACTTGTGGTAAAATATTAAATTGTATTTCTTAAACATGAACTGTTTGATATTAACAAATACGCTGCCATATAGTCCTTAATTCAAAATAGCAACCGACTTGCCCTCGTGCGTAAATATAAATTAACCCGGATTTGGAGCAGAAATTCTTTGAATTGTCGTGTACGGTAACAAGTTCATTTAGGCCTATTAAGGAGCAAAATTATTAAAGAAACACTCGCCAGTTTAGGATAGGGTCTATGATTATGTGTAATGACTAAAATGTATTTAGTGTGAATGATCTAAGAAAAGTGGTTCAGGATTATATGAACAGAAAACACCGTCCTATATCATAACTTTTTGAATAATTTTCATACACCTCGCAGGTGAATAGTGTTTTTTGCACAGTCTGATTGGTTCCCTTTTCTCGGAATATCCTGCACTATTCACTTCCCAGCAAAATAAGATGGAATCCAATTTTGTTTCAGTTACGAAAGAAAGAACTTTTTTTTTATAAACGAAGTCGCCATGCCAGACTTTATCAAAAATGCAACGAAATTTGGCAATCAAGTATTCACAGATATGTATTTCTTTTACTTTCTAGCGATAAATACGGTCGGGATGTGTTCAATATGTGTTGTTTACAAAATGATGAGTTGGCGACAAGCCGACGTTCCATAAAGTTGTTTTAAAAATTTAAAAAAAAGTTATGTGAAATCAATTATGCAAGGTATATGCTAAACAATTATTCACCTCAATGTCGGTGAAAAGTGTAGATATTTATCTCGCCGCTTCACAGATCGGTAAATATCCACCACTGTTGACCTCCACTTCGGTGAACAATTGTTCAAGAACACAAAAACATAGTCCGTGTTTTCAAAGCATTACAGAAAACCTTGTGGAAGTTTGGCATGACGGGAGAAGACGATGAGGACTGGTCTCTGGTAGGCTAACGTTTGCTCTCTAGTCCTGAATTTTTCCGATATTGCTCAAGTATTCCTTTAAATGTTTGTTCGTAAGTTCATAAATGCTCATAATTTTTTTTCCCAATCATTAAATAAATATTGTTTTATTATCAGTAGCGATCAAACTTGAAAGCTTATCTAATGATACTTTTTGGGAACATCTTATTTCAGTCATGGAATCTGTTTCCAATCTTCAAATTAGCAACACTGAAGGGACAAGGGAGTTTCGAGGCATCGCCATTGACAACCAAGGGAACCTGGTGATCACTGACAGCGGTCTACACTGGGTGTGCGTCTTGGACGACGCTGGATGTTTGAAGCCTTGTTTGGATTCCAGCCTTTTTGATAGCCCACATGACGTTGCAGTTGATAAAGAGGGGAACATAGCTGTTGCTGACACTGGCAAAAACGCAGTATTTATATTTGATAAAGAAGGAAAACTTACCCAAACCATTGCAGACGTTGAAGGCAAAGCCCTGCGGGAACCTAATGGAGTTACGTTCAGTGCATCTGGAAAATTGGTGATTTGTGACACACATAACCATCGCATCATTGTCTTCTCCGAATGCAAACTTGAGCTTGTGTTTGGCAAAAAGGGAAGAGGTCAACGTCAGTTGTTCTTCCCGTGGATGGCAGCAGCAGATGATAATGACTTGTTATACATTAGCGATGCTGGGAACCATCGACTCCAGGTCTTCACGGTTCAAGGAAGGTTTTGTCGTACGATAGGGTGCAAAGGAAGTGGAGAACTCCAGTTTATTGAGCCAACCGGAATTGTGTTATTTCAAGACTGTCTACTAGTAACTGACCACAGGAACAAACGTGTTCAGGTTATCTCTAAGACTGGAAAATACGTTGAAAGTTTTGGTCCGGATCTGGGACAAGATACGGAGGACTTTAGTCATGTGTGGGGGGTGGCTTATAAGGAAGATGGGGATTTTATGACATTCTTTGTCGTAGATTATGGCAGTAAGAGCAGGATAGTAAAACTTAAGCTTCGTGTAAATAGAACAACAAGAAAGGCAGCCATTCCTCAGGAACACGACGGTTAAAAAGAAATCTAGGAATGTTTTTGGTTAAAATTGCTGCAGAGTTAGAGCTTAAAGCTGGATGAAGTGATTAAGCCATTCTACCATGTGTGTTCTTAAACGAATCTTTGTAAACGATAGGGATGATAAGGTTCAGTTTATTCTTGTTGATTGTGATAAATTTGAAACAAAGCTTATCAGTAAATATCTAAAAATTAGCATCGATGTAATGGAAGAACGAGGCAGAAATCGTAATTGAAAGACGAAAATTAAGGCCCAACAAAAAATTCGTAAAATAGGCATTTTGTATCAAAGGGTTGATAAAAATCTAACGTTTCGTTGCTCATAACGCAACATCATAAGCGAATGAAACATAGCAGTGTTCTGTAGATGGCGGTTAGAAACTTTAATGAGTAAAAAGCGTGCAATGACAGATTGTCTCTTACCACTATTTGAAAAAGATAAGTCCAGCTTCGCTTCAAGCGCGTTGAACTCAAACTTGGGAAAACAAACCTGAAGTTGCAAGAAACAATCTGTCATCCCACGCTTTTTACGTTTTAAAGTTGCGAATCGCCATCTACAGAACACTGCTATGCTTCATTCTCTGACGATGTTGTGTTATGTGAGCAACAAAACGTTAGATCTAAATATACAAACCGGTTTAACCACCGGCTGGGTCTTAAAATAAAAAATTTTTCACACTCGAGAATCCTCTTTATTAAATAATCATTTTATAAAATAAAAAAAAGTAACATTGTGACCAGAAATAGTGAGATAGCATGCCCAGTTCGAAGCGTTTCCCCATTGATGAGTAATATTCTGAGGTTTTAACCAAGATAAAAATAACTAAAGATGGATTCAGACCGATAAGAATTAAACCCGATTCCCATTTTTCGCATCCAGTTCAGACTGGGTCTTGAAAGGTATATGATTTTCACATTCGAAAAATTATAACACTTTATGTACTTTTCCTTGCAAAATCGATACAACGTGTAGTGAGATGAGACTTTGACGCCTGCGTTGTTTACTATTAGAGAGCATAAAAAGACGGTCTTCAATCCGACGAATGGCTGTTTCTTTCAATAGAGTTTCTCATTCAAAAAAACATAAAAAATAAACATCAAATCCCAGTCGAGTCGTTGAACTTCTAAAACGCCATTTTCATTATGACCAGACGTCACGAACAGCGTTTCCACGTTGTAAAGATGACGTGTCCTCCTACAACGTCAACGTTTGTCAGTCAAGTTCACGGCGGGACTCACTGATTTAGTGATTAGACATGCTATTATCCCTGTAAGGATTTTTAAGTTATTCATCATCTTTGCTTGCATTAAAAATTCTATTCAAACAATACATTGCCCAAATATGAGAAACACCAATTCCGGTTGATGTTCATGACTCACTATTTGTAGACAGGGACGCGAGAACGGAATTTCGAGTGGAAGGAGGGGGGGGGGGGGGGGCTTGAGATAAAAATTTAACATTTTGCATGCTTTCTTGGAAAATCTCATAACAAGTGTTCTAAAACGTAGCTGTTTAAAAATTACATTTGGAAAAAAGTGGGAAGGTAAAGCTCCCCCAGTCTCCCGGCTCCGCCGTTCCCGGTAGAGAAGCTGAATACGAAATGAGATACGTCAAGCTGGCCAAAGGGCAAGTACTTTGTCACCTCGTTGGCTCGAACGCCAGACGATTTTCCTCTTAAAGGGGAGAAGCCTTGGAGAGGAAAGGATTAATATTAGGATAAGATATCGCTGACAAAGCATGGTATGATTTCGCTGAGAGCCACCAACGATCAAGTTACGAAGCACTATTGATGTATCCTCTCGTAAACAAGCACAGAAAGTCAAAACTTTGTTTCTTCCACTAAATAACAGCTTCATCCAAAAATCAACTTAAAAATTTAATTGCGTAACAAACTTGTTGTTGCTTACTGGTGTAAACCAGATGACGTGATAAATGTTCTTTCTTCAACGATAATATTTAATACAATTATAATGTTTGTTGTCATTTATTTCCTGCTTTTCCCAAACAAAAAACCCTGTGATCAGCGCTTGTAAAAGGTTTAACACTCGTGAACAATCCACGAGGAGGAAAAACAAATGAAATGGCTGTCCCACCCAACACAACACAACATAACATGACATGACATAACATAACGTTACGTTGCGTTATGCTTTGCTATGCTATGCTATGTTATGTTATGCTATGTTATGTTATGTCTTGCTAAGATGTTATGTCTTGTTAAGATGTTATGTCATGTCATGTTATGTTATGTTATGTCATGTTATGTTATGTCATGTTATGTTATATCATGTTATGTTATGTCATGTTATGTTATGTCATGTTATGTTATGTCATGTCATGTTATGTTATGTTACGTAACATGACATAATAAAATATAATATATAATATTATTTATTTACACTAAATTCAGAATAACATTCATTCTGTTTTTAGTCTGTAAACATGGCTATTTTGATACTCTCCTACGTAAGTCATGAATAATATTCGCGTTCCAACCTTAACTGAACTCACCAAAGTGATCCTTCGTTTCCTGGAAGAGCAATCCCTGGTATTGTAGATGAGTTAATATTTAGTCACCAGGTGAACTAGGGACTAGACTTTTATCAGACAGATTAAACCAACTTCCGGCAAAGGAAAAGATGAATAATTAACTAGTACCAACTCCCCGATTACTTGTTTTCCTTCCCCGAAGAATCTTTTTGAGAAGGATATCTTCCTCGAGAATGGAGATCCGAGTTGTTTTATTTACTAAACCCGAGTATGACAAGATTCGTTCTGGAAATTTTAACAGTTATTTAACCAAGCTGCTTGACGTATTCGTTTACTGTGGTTGTTATGCGTACCAGTCAGCTGTGAATTTTATTTCAAGAAAATCCAGTATTTCAAATGTGCAGAGAAACTGTTTCTTGACATTGAAAAAAAATTGAGTAGTCATATCATAATAATTTCGTTGTTGCCTCGCACTTGTTCAGCAGTGTTGCCATTTATTACTGTTTTCGAAACTTACTTTCATCCACTATTTTCGAGTTTTTCTCTCTCGCTATTTAATTACAAATTGTGTTTCAAAGGGAGTTCCCCTCATGGTTGGACACCTGCGTCGTTTACTTGGAAGCGCTGAAAACGAAAATCAAAGGTCAAGGAGTTTCCGGTAAGGTAGTGAATTGGCACGGCAACTGGCTTGGTTTAGGTTTAAAGATTAACGCCTAGACTAATATTTTCGCTAAATATTGCTTACAAACCCCATCACTGTTTCAAGAACTACAGGCGAGCTAGCAACGAAGCACTATCGTTGTAAACTGCTTTAAAAATTTAATAATGAGCCTTCAACAGTTGAAAAGAACTACTGAAACAGATGTTCTTCGTTCGTCTCGCAGTCCACCGACAAACATCGATGTTTATGCAAAGGTTGTCAATATCCAGGATGGAGACACTTGTGACTTGGTTTTCTTCCGAAATGGCGTCATGCAACGTTACGAGTGTCGCTTACTGGGGATAAACACGCCAGAGTTAGGAACTGGTCCTGATGCACTGAAATCTCGTGACTTTCTAGCTTGGCTATGTCTAGGAAACAATCCTGATAGTTTTCCCCGGCAGAAAGGACCTTGGTCAGATGCTATGTTACAAAATTTACTGAACAGCAACCAGAACTTAGTATATGTCGAGTTTCGCTGCGTCGGATACTATGGAAGGCCATTGGTTACTCTCATGGACTTCTCTGGTACAAAGTCATTTAACCAGTTGTTGTTGAACAATGGCTATGCCAGAATATACTATTAAAGGAGATTGTCATGTGATATGTACATTGTTCGGCAGGATGCCAAAATAGCTACCGATATCATAGCAGAAGCTTTTCTTACAAGCTTTTATACTATTACAGTAAATAACATCAATTACTTTTTGTTAATGCTGGGGTCTAATTTTAGCAAGCGATCCGTTGTGGAAATTTTGACTGAATACTTTGGTGTAGTGGCAATTGAATTTTACCTGATTAGGCATGATTCATTCTCTTTATTTTATTGAATTCTTATTATAAAAGATGTAAACAGTACGTAAAATAAAAACTACTTGTATTAAATTCTAAAAGCAACTCAAAGGACACATTTTTTATACAGGTAAGGGTAAATCCTGTTTTTTGCTTTATTTTCCCTGAGGCACTCAGCTTCTTCCTACTTAAATTCTACTTATCCGATTACGGCTGAAAAGGCGGAATTTCATGCCGGGTTCACACGACCCAACTGAATACACACTCCTTGTGCTTGGCGAGGAAACTGTGAACTGTGGTAGTGAATTTGGATCTTATTTCGACCATTCTAAAAACAAATTTGTCTTTTCTGATTCAGATGCATGAGAGAACTGCGAAGTTTTTTTGTAGTTATTATCATAACACTGAAGCATAAGATTTTTCAATCTGGCCCCAACAGTTCACACAGGAATATTTCTGCCATGCTAACCAGCCGCATCGCTTCGCTTAAACCATTCCTGTCGAAGACGTCTTCCCTTGACGAGTAAAATCGTCTTGCGTTAGCCAGAGTAAAATACTAAAGCCTTGTATGGAGCGGAAAGGGTTAAGAGAGATACCAGCTAACCTGCGATCATTCGGACAAGTCCGGCCTCGTTTAAATAGTTCCTAATTTAACGTTCAGTCCAGTGTTAATATTGTCTTTCAGAGACAGCATTTTCAGCTCCAATCTATTTTCTTATATATTTTTTCGAAATTCTTGACAATGATCGGTCAAAAAAGTCCAGAGAATTCTCTAGATGTGCACTTCTAGTCCTATAAACCGCAGAGATTGAGATGTTGGCAGCCGATGATGCTATTATCCGTAGGCATTTTCCTAGGAGGTGTTTATAAGGAGACGAACTCGCTTTTACATGGGAATTTTCTTGGCCCTCTAGCAAGGCTGGGTCGACCACGCTGGAGTAATGAGAGGGCCGCCCCCCCTTTGTGCGAGGCGACATTTCGGGTAATCAATAGCGAGATCTTTCGTAGCAGGGTTGTCTCTCCTCTCATGTAAACAAAAAGAATTTCTTCAAGGGATTTTACATGGAGGGGAAATTTCGACAAAAAAGGCTACCTTACTAGGAGCGCTGGTTAGCTTCCACATAAACACCAGCTTTGTAAACAAGGCGATGTAATGTCATGTGCTGGCGACACGTCCCAGCTGAGCTGTTGTGCCTGAACAAGGCATGCGGCTTAGCTTTACAATTTTAGACAGATTAGTACTTATTTGGTTAACTCAGAATATCCAATAAAATAATTTTGGATTTGGGTTGACAACCCAGTTTTCAACTTCGACAATTCTTGACGTCCAAAAAGCTTCGTCTAATGCTTGTTTAACAAATGGAAGGCTACCGACCAATCACATTAATGTTCCCGCCAAGTGGATCTCCCTCTTGGCTGATGACCTAAGTTGTTTACTTGGTAGAACTGAAAACGAAAGTAAAATAATGACTGGGCGAATATTTTGGCTAAATATTGCTTACAAAGCACATTACAGCTTCAAAAGCCACAGGCGAGCTTGGAACGAAGTCCAGTTGATGAGAGCAGCTGTTGTACGATAACAAGTTTAATAATGAGTCTTCAACAGCTGAAGAGAATTACTGAAAGAGACGTCCCTCGTTCGTCTTCAAGTCCACCGACATATGTGAACGTTTATGCCAAGGTGGTTACCATTCACGATGGGGATACCTGTGACTTGGTATTCTACCACAATGGCAGGATTCAACGTTTTAAGAGCCGTTTGTTGGGAATAGATTCACCGGAGTTACGAACAGGTTCCCGTGCCTTGAAATCGCGCGATTTTTTAGCCTGGTTGTGTCTTGGTGGTGACCCTGGTAGCTTTCCACGTCAAACACAACCTTGGACGGAGACTAAACTTAAAGATTCATTGAATAGAAGCGAAGAAGTGGTATATGCTGAGTTTCATGGCCTTGGAGGATATGGAAGACCTCTAGTCACCCTCAAAAGAGAACCTGGATCGACCAAGTCGTTTAATCAAATATTAATGGACTACAGCTACGCCAGTAGATACACTTAAAAGTACTTTTATTTTAAAGAATGCACCGTTTGCTCAAACATTTCACTAGTTACTCTAAGGACTGACATTTTTAAGCTCTAACAATGTTAAATATTATTTGTCACATTGAACTGACAGATTGGGGATAAACGATAGGTGTCAGATTACGGTAGACTTAGCGCTGTTAGCGTTGTCTTGCAGAATATATATATATATCCCGTCAGCAAGCCTACAACGTGTCGTAACAACATCAACAGCAATTTCGGAACCTTTGGCGTTAAATAATTCATCATAATGTCGTAAAGTCGCAGTTTATCAAGGCGATTGTTAACCACGAAACATTAACTTAGGATCGTTTGTAAACAGTTAAGATATGTGTAGTGTTGTAAGTTGTTGATTACCCTTAATTTTTGTTTAAATTTTGCATCTTTCGTAGAAATTAAAAAATAATATTGTGCATGGTATAATACCTGCTGAAAAGCACCTTTGTATATTTGGTCTTTATTTTGGTTCATGAATTGTTAAAGAAAGAGTTTACTTTGTATGTCATGTTTATTCGTATACTCATTTGTAGACTACAACTGTTGAACTATTTACGTTGCTGAATACAATCCGAGGAAGAGATTCTACGTTTGGACAAAAAAGCGAGACGTTCTATTGTATTAGACAATTTGGAAATTGTCGAAGGACATGAATTAATCAATTGTTGCTTCAGGATGAGATAACACACTGCAACTGAACATTCTTTAAGCAACCTTTGTTAAGCGATGTTGAATCGCGGTACCATGGGCTTGATGCTAACCCAAAGTTCCTTCGTACGTAACAAAATGCTTGGTATGTCAAAGAACCCATATTAAGAGGTCTTGACATATGACAGAAAACAAAGTAAGAGGTCTGAATTCGACAGTATTTCTCAGTTTTGTGACCCACGTTCATGTTACAATGTTTTGATTGGATTCGGGTGACAATGTTGAAGAAATAATCGATTTAAGATCAGTGAAAATGCTGTTTGATTGATTTGCCAAAAATCATATACATTTTTTGCATACCTCAAAAAGCTGTATTATTTAAAAACTTAAATAGGTATCAAATGGCTGTCAACTTTCATTCTTCGCCATTGTAAGCTCTCTTTCAAACAAACCAAAATTATTTTGATCGCATTAGGAACTTTAAAATAAGCCTCATCCTTCACCATTTTCCCCAAAGGTTTACGAAACAGGAATTTTATCCCTAAACCATTTGCATATTCCTAAACCCGTTGCTCGCCAGAGGGGGGTAGGGGCTACAGCCCCCCTTCGGGGAACCTTAGCCCCCCGTCGGAGAAAATTGAACAATTCGTCGGCGAACGACATACGGGGGGTAACTTCAAAAATTCGTGTTTGTTTTCTCAAACTGGTAAAAGGAAAAACGAATTATCTGCATTAAATGTGAATAATAAAACCAAGGTTGAATTTTTACAAGGAAATCGGGGGGAATAATGTGAAAACGAACAAAAAAGCAAACTGACACTAATGTGGCTGGGCAAGTTGGCCTAAAGGCATAATTATCGGTATCACTTTTATTGTTCTGTGGCTTTGCGAGTTTAGAATACTACGAACTATTCAAACGCGACTTCAGACTTCACTTTGTGCCTACGTTACTGTTATAACTGGTACGCTCTAAACTTTAAAGTTTAATTCCATGAAAGAAAGGACGAACGGAAACAACGGTTGTCAACAAGGCAAGAGACCATGTTGATGTTACTCGCGTGCCAACTCTTCAAGGTGTTTAATTGGGTGTTCGGACTACATTATGACTATCAGTCTGACAATTAAATGCTAGATTCCGTAGGGTCATCTTTCATTTGGTCATTGGTATGGCAAAGGCTGTTTGCTTCAAGTTGGGTTGCACTATCTGTAACGAAATATTTCAAAACGATTATGTTGAAAGGCACACAAAGTCCAAAAAAAAGGATTTATACGAGTGTGGTCGCTGTGCGCCGACAGCAATTATTCTTGAATTATTCTTGGAAATTGTAAATATTAACTTTGACATTTTATTAGTTTATCTTAAAACAAGAAATTTACTCATTTTTCAGAACCATCATAGGCGCGAGGAAATAAAAACAATACATTAAGTATTCGAGAATGATCTGCCTATTCCTATTTACATAATACGTTAACATAATATGTCTTATTGTAGTCGGTACAAAAACAAATTGTTCATTTACCGATGTACATGCATTCATTTCAAAAAAATATAATTAATTTTCCTGCATCTAAACCTTAGCTCCCTGTCGGGGTCCTTAGCCCCTGCGTCGGCGAATTCCTGGCGCCACCCCTGGTTCAAATAGACAAATCGAAAATCTCCAATGAAAGACTAAAGCTAAAATTCAACTGATGAAAATGCCCAAACTGCTGCTGATAACACGAGAAATTCACGTCAATCTGGTTCCCAGAGCCTTCGCCGCGACCCCAACAAAAACGACCGCCACAATAAACAGTGCAAAATAGATAATTCATTCAGCTGTTGTAGACATGGCGGAAGCAGGCGATGAAATACTTGGTGGATCTTTGGATGGGTATTCTCTCATTTTTAAACGCACCATGAACGATGGACGAATTGCAGCTGTAAAGAGAGTAATCACTGGGACTACAGACATAAACGAAGTCAATAAACTTATTGAATTATCGAAGCACAAACAACACGAGAATGTCATCCGCTACTTTTTAATCGAACAGCAAGATCCTTACTGCTTCATTTACCTTGAGCTTTGCAGTGGCAATCTCTGCGATTTTGTCGAAGATCCAAGCTTTGACAGCGGTGGACTGGATGAAAAGACGGCTGTGAAGCAGATTGCACTTGGTCTTGAACATATTCATCGAAATGGCATTTATCACTTAGATCTAAAGCCAGGTAATATTCTTATATCATGTGGCAGCCGGAAAAGGATTGTTTTGGCGGATTTCGAAGTGAGTAAGAAAGTCTATGATGGAATGGAATCCGTAAGGACAAGGACATTTGGAGGAACGATCGGCTGGATAGCACCAGAAATTGAGTACTTTCACGAATGTGAACACCGACTGACGAGAAAGGCGGACATTTTCTCGTTTGGACTCTTAGCTCATTATGTCCTGACTCATGGTTCACATCCGTTTTCTTGCCATTCGAAGATTGTTCCAGATAAACTTCAGGAAGCTCAGCAACGCATTAAAGTGTATGGTACCAAAAAGGATGCGCAGCTTGACCTTAAAATGATTGGTGAATCAGATCAAGACGGCGTTCTGGCAAAAGACATGTTGTTCCATCTTTTGGACAAAAGTCCAGAGTGGCGACCGGACGCTCGAGATGTCGTAAAGCATCCATTCTTTTGGTCAGCTTACCGACAGTACCAGTTCTACAAGGTGGTGGGCGACTGCACTGAAAGTCTTCGTTCAATGAACCAGAGATTCGATGCTTCTCAACGTTTGAGGGCCAGACTTGATCAAAAGAAACAGAATGTCATCCAAGGTAACTGGCTATCCCAGTTACATCCTGCAATCCAACATCACTTCAAGAATTTCCAGAAACCTGTAAAACTCAGCAAAGAAAGTAGTCGGTTTGAAATCGGTGCTGAGCACACTTCTGAGCTTATTAAGGCAATCAGAAATTACTGGAGACATTATTCCGAAGCTGATCAAAAAGTTTTTGATGTGGGTTCTCTGCCAAGTCACGATGAATCAGAAGACACTGGTTACACAAGTTTAGATTCATTTACCAAGAACTTTCCCCAGTTGCTCTTGCACACGTATGAAGCCGCTATTCCTTGGAGAGATGACGTCAAATTACGGGAATTTTATCCGAAAGGAGACTTTCCAAAATTTCGGGTAGGTGTAAGTGAGCGAGCATTGAAATATTCTACACTTTATGGAAATTAATGCAATTTTAATTTGTTCATAAGTTATTTTCCAAAAGGATCAATACAATCAACCTTTAAAGTAACACTCTTGATTTACGTTTATTTAAGTTGATTTTATACATAATAATAATAAGGGTAATGTCAATGATAATGGTGATGATAAAGGTAATGATAATAGTGATGATAATGCTAATGGTAAATTATGGTAATGGTAATGCTAATGGTAAATTATGATAATGGTAATGATAATGGTAATGATAATGGTAATGATAATGGTAATGATAATGGTAATGATAATGGTAATGATAATGGTAATGATAATGGTAATGATAATGGTAATGATAATGGTAATGGTAATGGTAATGATAATGATAATGATAATGGTAATGATAATAGTAATGATAATGGTAATTATAATGATAATAGTAATGATAATCGTAATGATAATTGTATGGTAATGGCAATTGTAGTGATAATGGTAATCGTAATGGTACTTGTAATAATGGTAATGGTAATGGTAATTGTGATCATAATGATAATGGTAATGACAATGATAATGGTAATGATTATGATAATGATGATAATGGTAATGATGACGATAATGATGATAATGGTTATGATGACGATAATGATGATGGTAAAGATAATGGCATTGATAATGATAACAGTGCTACTGATAATGCTAATGATAAAAATAGAAATGATAATATTGTTAATGAAATGATAATAATTGTAATAATTGTAAAAATTGAATCACTTTTAGCTGAAGTAAGCCCTACAACAGAACTAATGCTGTTATCAATGGGGGCCCTGGTTAAATCAAGGATTAGTACATATTATGAACCAATAAGCTGGGTATGAAATTATTCCACTGAAAACGTCCTCCAGGCAATCAGAAGCTCGAAGCGACTTATTCTCTATTATCATTATATATCTTATCATTATCATGACAAATGCGGTAACTTTCCAAGACTTATGTTTTGTCACTTTTATTCTGATTCCCCCGAAACTTTATAAATAAGACAAACTTCAAGAAATTTTTTGCAAACCACAAAAATTTTGGGGGGTTTATTATTTTTATTTATTTATTTACTTATTTTTTATTTTGAATTGTTACAGTCACTGCAGGATGATCACAAGTGGCAGACTTTTGAAAGCAATGGGTTTTCTTTGAGTAAGTGACTTGTTATCGGGTTAAATTTTATTCTTGGACTCTGAGATCAACAAAAAAATCTACCTTTTTGGGCTAGCTAGATTTTATTTGTAATTCATTGAGATTGAGAGAATAATGACCCTAAAATGTGACCACCCAGCCTCTTTACTAGGTTTTGCAAAACATATTGAAAATAAATGAACGAACGAATTTGCAAAGAAACTAAAGAACTAACGAACGAACGATCGAATGACCGAATGAATAACCCAACGATCGACCGGATGAACGACCGACTGTCCGAACGAATAAAAAAAAAGGAAAACGAGCGGAATGACTTTATCAAGTGACTTAAATGTAAGAATCAATTATAAATTTTATGAACGAAACGAAGGGAAGGAATGGTAGAAGCGAAATAAGGAAAAGAAGGAAGGAAGAAAGGAAAAAAAGAAAAAGAAGAGAGGATAGAAAGAAAGAAGGAAGGAAGTAGGACAAGAAAGAAAGAAAGGAAGGAAGGAAGGAAGGAAGGAAGGGAGGGAGGGAGGGAGGGAGGGAGGAACAAAGCATGATATAAATGAAGGAAGGGAGGGATGATGGAAGGAAAGCAAAAAAAGAAGGAAAGAAAGAAAGAAGGAAAGAAAGAAAAAAGGAAAGAAAGAAAGAAGGAAAGAAGGAAAGAAGGAAAGAAAAAAAGGAGGCAAGTAGGAAAGAGGGAAAGAAAGAAAGAAGGAAAGAAGGAAAGAAAGAAAGAAAGAAAAAAAGAAGGAAAGAGAGAAGGAAGGAAAGAAGAAAGAAGGAAAGAAAGAAGGAAAAAAAGAAAGAAAGAAAGAAGGAAAGAAAGAAAAAAGGAAAGAAAGAAAGAAGGAAAGAAAGAAGAAAGAAGGAAAGAAAGAAGGAAAAAAAGAAAGAAAGAAAGAAGGAAAGAAAGAGAGGAACAAAAAAAGAAAGAAGAAAGAGAGAAAGAAAGATAGAAAGAAAGAGAGAAAGAAAGAAAGAGAGAAAGAAAGAGAGAAAGAAAGAAAGAGAGAAAGGAATAAGAGAGAAAGAAAGAAAAGAGAGAAAGAAAGAAAAGAAAGAAGGAAAGAAAAGAGAGAAAGAAAGAAAAGAAAAGAAAGAAAGAAAAGAGAGAAACAAAGAAAAGAGAGAAACAAAGAACGAAAGAAAGAGAGAAAGGAAGAAGAGAGAAATAAATAAAACAGAGAAAGAAATAAAACAGAGAAAGAAAGAACGAACGAATTTTAGAAAGAAAGAAAGTTTTTGATATTAACGTTAGATTTGGGATAGGATTTTTGTCATACCTGGATTTAGAAAATAAGATGTATGAAAAACACAAAATAAAACGTTGACATCCTGAAATAGTTGGAAGTATAATCCTAGCAAAAAGTGTCTTGGACGAGCAAATCTTTAAATGTTTGGATTATAACAATGAATTGACTGGCATGGGAATGTATTAGTTTTGTAATCAAATCATCTTGTACGTCTTGAATGAGTTGGATGACGTTTTCCTTTCTTCTAACGATTGAATACCTTTCATTATTCAGATATTGTTATCACCAATAAACTCATTGGACCAAGTAAGGAAGTAGGATGTTTTCATCGCATATGGGACCTTTGTATCAGTGACAAAGATGAGCTTATCGTTGTAGATAAGAATAATAATCGTTTGATAAGAATGGCCAAGAATGGAGACTACATCGGAACTGTGGCCAGCTCAGAGAGCTTTAATTTTCCTACAAATATTGCCTGTAGCCATAAGGGAGAGATTATCATTTCCGAGCCGAGGGCAAATCGCATAAAGATTCTTGATGCGATGACAGGCGAAACGACCATTATAACGAAAGCGAATGGAAGGAACTTCAAGATGCCACATGGGATTGCTATAAACCACAAGGGTCAAGCTGTTGTCTGCGATGCCGGAAATCATAGGATTGTGATGTTGGATCGTGATGGGCAATTCGATATTGGCGAGGAGGGGTCGGCACTGGATCAAATGGAACATTGTTTGAATACAGCTTTTGACAAGCAGGGTAACATATATGTTACCGACATGGTTCTCAATAGAATCCAGGTCTTCTCAGAAGATGGTAATTTCATACGATGCATTGGGCCTGAACTCTCGGTGGAACATAGCTTCGCTGAATGCCGGGGGATTGCAATATATGATCAATATGTTGTGGTCTCTGATTACTACAATGACAAGGTGCATGTCCTTACCACAGTTGGTGAGCACATTTGTTGTGTAGGTGGTTTAAATCATCCTTCTGGTATAGTTCACGACCATCACGGAATATTCTACGTCTGCGACACTTACAACCATACAATTGCTGAGCTTCAGCTACGTTTGGAACCTATGCTTTTGCGTGCAGTAGATACGGACCCAAGAAAAAGTGATGTTCGCCGCAAAGCAAATCCGCAAGTGGATACAGATACTTCCTAAATTAGTTTAAAGCAAAGATTTTAATAATGATTTTGATAACATTACACGTGTGAGTTTCAACGTTTTAATTGCCTCTAGGAGTAGAGAATAACGTGAAGAAGTAAGAGATTTGATTGAGACTGATTGATAGATTAATAGATTGATAGATTAATAGATAAATTGACTGATTGATTGGTTGATTGATTGATTGATTGATTGAATGATTGAATGAATGATTTGCCCGTCGATTGGTTTGTTGATTGACTTACTGTAAAATGTCCTACTTCGTTTATCCAAAAGAATTTGCAATTACTTTTTCTATGCCGCCAAGATTCCTGCGTTCATTCTGGAACATGTTTGACGCAATAGCTCACAATACGAGATTGAATGTTTCATCTGAGGGTCGAACCACGAGTAAATAATAAAAACCGAAGGGCGTTGCCACGAGATCTTTATGATTTCGAGTGTTCGGGTCCATTTGATGATAAACGAGTTTTTGAACTAGTTTCTCAAACGAACTTTCCCATTGATTCACTACATGTTTGTTGCATTGATTTCAATATGTAAATTAAAGAATGTGATCCAGATTACTAGTGATTTACCCACAAGTTTTCATTGGGCATTAAAATGCCTGCGTGTGATATGGTAGACTTTCATGGATTGGCCAGGTTAATTCATAAATTATTACCTGTTTCCCGGGGGTATAAAACTCGTATCAATTTAACGTGGCTAATGCCAGACGATCTTACTTCAAGGGGAGAGCTCCCACCTGTACAGTGTTATTGAATTTGGGAACTTCAAATGTTTAACTGCTTAATTTTTATGCAAATTGTTTAACACAACACAACCCTCACTGACAGATCCAGGCCAAAGCCATTCAACCCATGTCAGGGTTCGAAGTAGCAGCCGGTTGTCGGTGATAATTTTAGGACCTTGCCGGTTATTGAACTTAGGGTTATTGGCAAAATTGCTTTTGCCAAGATCAAAATTTATCATGGTAATTTGTTTTGATTTCTCTGTATATGATCGCAAAAGAAAAAAGTATTCGCTTAGCCAGATTGTGTAAGCAAGGATCAGACTAATGGCGCCATTGCGAAGATGAACGAACGTGACGAAAGATAGAAATTGGTCGCTTACTTGATCGATTACACTTCAGGACAAATTATTATTACAATAACATCAGGTACACGTACCTTGTAGTTATATACTAAATTAGAATATATGGATCATAACTTTGCCCTGTGATTTTTCTTTGCACAAATGCAGTGATCAAGCTGCAGTTCACTTCAGTGCTGAAAAGTAACGATCCGAATCGCTGTCCAGTTTTCCTGATCCTGACATCTTTGTTATAGTCGCCATTTTTGTTTTTAAGTTGTAGTGGTGCCCACTTTTCGCTTTATACAGCAGCTTCATAACAGCGCATCCTGCGGGCGCATGAGCAAGCACGAGACCGCAGACCACAGTATCGTGGAAAAAGTGATGGACGTCGACTGACGTCTCAGTGGAATCCCTGTTTCGCTTCGCTCGATCGGCAGCAATGAGTAAATTCCAAAACGTAGACGCTTACGGACTTCTACCCTTGCATTAATTTATAAATAGCTGTAGAAATGCGGTATCCACAAAAATCACGATGTCCTGTCGGTGAGTAAAACCAGCAACTTTTGACAATCGGAGACAGACAAACAAGTATTTTCAACTTGATGCAACCCGAAAAGTATTGACTTGTGATATTTGAGTGAAGTGGAAGGCCAAACTTCTTGGGAAAAACGCTTTTATTACTGGATCTACCATTTTAAAATCATCGGCAGTTACAGAACACGTTCAACGTAAGCTTCATAAACAAGCTTTGCGACTTGAAGAGCAGGAGCAGCCAGCCACCGAGAACAGAAATGTACGAGTGCAGTTACCACCAGTACCACCTGGTACCCCCATTGTCCGGGCAGTCGGCAATATGGGATGGCTTACACCCGAAGAAAGAACTGCCATGCAGAACCTCTTCGACATTGGATATCTGCTAGCTTACAAGGGATGGCCTTATTCTGACTTCATTGATCACGTAAGGATTAAAAAGTTACATGGAGTCAAGTTCATGCCTGGAGGTACATACTAGAATGACAAGGGCTGCAAATTATTCATTCACTTTGCTGCCAAGGCGCTGTATGTGAGGCAAGTCAAGGATAAAGTCAAGAGAGCTAATTTTGTAACTGTGTTAGCAGATGGGGCGACTGATGCAGCGAGCAAAGAGAAGGAAGCTATCTACATACTGTTTCTAGATCCAGACGAATTTAAAGCTTCACTTGTTTTTCTAATTTTGAAGCCGGTGGAATCACGAGATGCGCAAGGGATTACAGGTGCTTCTATCGATGCCTTTAAAGATTGTGACATTGCAGAGAAACTGAAAAGAATTGTCTTTTTTGAGTCTGATGGTACTGCAGTTAATTCAGGTCTGCGAGATGGTGTTAATTCCATACTGCAGCGAAAGTTTGGCAAGCACATCAAATTCTTTTGGTGTTTGTCCCATCGACTTGAACTGGCTATAAAGGACGCGATTCAGAACGACATGAAGGAAGTTGAAACTGCAATGCGAGATTTGTATTGTATTTATCAGAACTCTGCAAGGCGACTGAGAGAACTGAGGAGTTTGCATGAAATCCTGAAAGAAGGGTACAGCTTTGAGAACAGACAAATCAAGCCTTCCAAATCGAGTGGTACCCGCTGGATTGACCACAAGTTGCGAGCCATGAAAGCTTTCGTCGACAAGAGGGGACTGTACTTGGCCTACATTCAGAATGTCGTTGCTGGCAAAAGCAAACAGAATGACAAGGCAGCGCATAGCAAAAGCTACCATGTTGCTAAAATGTGTAACGTATGCTGACATCCTGGAATCAACTCGGCTACTTTCCTTGATCACTCAGAAGACAAGCCGAGTTGACCTGATCAAGCAAGTTGAGGCAGTTGACAAAACTGTCAACGAATATCAGATGTCGATCTTTTATTCATCGACATCTTGTCATTTCATCCTTAGGCGTCAACACTTGTCACTTACTGACACAATCAATCATTGTAAATAGAGTAGGCGTTTCCTCAATTCTTCATCGATGATGCAATCACTTTCACATGTATATATAAACCTTAGGTCCGCTTATGTTGGTTCACTTAGTCTGAAGATGATTTTGCAATAAAATCGAAATATCACTAATTCACAGTTTCATCTTTCATTAACTTAAATCTTAAGTTAAAAGATGGCTTTCTTTTTCGGAATTTGCTTTCTCTTATAAGTAGCACACAGCATCGCCAAGTTATTCTATACTAGCGTTTGGATGAAGGACGGGACTGAAGACAAGCTGTCAGTACAAATGGAAGCAATCTCCAATGTTTTCAAGAGCTTCAAAGACATCGACCCACTACGCCAGACCAACAAGCAACTGTTACAAGAGCAGTATGTTGTGTTTGTGCAATGAGCAACCTCATACTTTGACGTTGCTGTTATCGACCTCATGGATCTGTGGCCAATACTCTGGTAGATAAAGCAGGACGAAGCACCAGAACCTTGGGCACTGATCGAGCTGTGTCTCTGCTGTTCCGCATACGGCAATGCAGTGTGCGAGTCGTTTATCTCATACTTGAGTGTAGTCAAGACTGACTGTCGGAACAGGTTGAATGAAAGCAACTTGATTGATTTGATTCACATCAAAGTAACAGGCCCAACCCTCCACGTTTTCCGTGAGGGTTTCGGTGAGCTTGCTGTGGACCTCTGGAACAGCGATAAATTAAGGAAGAAAACCCAAGGAAAACGAAAGCAGTTTGAACCAAAAGGAAGCGCACCAAATAGGACAAGAGAGACGGAGAGGGAAGAATTCCTAAGGGATTGGTTAAAAGATGTTGGACGTGACTCACCTTCAACATATTTTGGAGAATCTGAGAGCGAGGAAGATGGAGAGAAAGAAGAGATGGAAGCTAATGTACTGGAGGAAGATGCCTTAGAACAAAGCCAAGAAAACCCACCAGCCGACTTTTCTCACATGGAATTGTCAGAAGGCTTGGACGACAGTGATCGTGAAGACCCTCCCCTAGGTAGAATGAGAAGCAGTGATTCTAACTACAGTGATGAGGAATGAACTGAGTACTAGTCTTATACCAGGAGACGGACCTGTTGTTACGTATCCATTAATATGATTTAATATATATTATATAACTTGTTTTAACTGAACAGAACTTGTCTGTTTTTGTACAAAATAAAATGTTGTAATTATTCTTACAAAATAGTTAGGTACCGTAAGATGAGATATGCAACACGACTTCAGCAGCAGAGCTGTCAGTAAGCTTACATCTGACTGCCGAAGAACTTTACATGTGATCAGATCAAGTATAAATTTATTTAGTACAGTAACACTGATATATTGAGTATACCAGAATATCAAAGTTGTTAGTTCAACAGACAAAGACAGTAGCATCTAACTTGTTAAAGTATTTTTACATTACAAAATAATTGTATTTAATTTTGGCTTACATTACTTTTTATTTGGGCCTATGTTCAGAACGTAACTTTGCTGCTTGGGAAACAGCCTGCAAAAATTTTGACCTACAAAAAACAGCCTACAAACTGATGCATATTTTCTGAACGTTATTTCGAACCCTGCATGTCTCTCCAAAAAGAAGCAAAAAACATAGAAAGTCCCGTTTTCGTTACTTATAATCATCAATTACGAAGTACCAAATGAATTCCCTTGTTTAGAGACTGATCCAAATGCGCGGGATGTTGCGAGACTTGAGAAAAACGTCATAAAACACGAGCCACTAGGCAAATGTTTTTAGGTTTTCGAAAGTCGAGCAATATCCCAAGTGTTTGGATCATAGTATCTAAACATGGAAGTGAATTTGGAATTTCTTTTATAAACTAACGACAGATAAAATGCAGTTAATAAACACAGTGATGAGGTAAGAAATTCTCCCGAAAATCATCAACTATGCACCAATCAGGGTCAAGCTTATGAAGATCAAACTCTGGTCAACAAAGCGAAGCCACTTCAACGCAGTGACAAAGAGGAAAAACAAGCTTGTTTTTTGGGGGCACGACCCAACTGAATTCACACTCCCTGTACTTGGCGAGGAAATTGTGAACTGTGGTAGTGAATTTGGATCTTATTTCGACCATTCTAAAAACAAATTTGTCTTTTCTGATTCAGATGCATGAGAGAACTGCAAAGTTTTTTTTGTAGTTATTATCATAACACTGAAACATAAGATTTTTCAATCTGGCCCCAACAGTTCACACAGGAATATTTCTGCCATGCTAACCAGCCTCATCGCTTCGCTTAAACCATTCCTGTCGAAGACGTCTTCCCTTGACGAGTAAAATCGTCTTGCGTTAGCCCGAGTAAAATACTAAAGTCTTGTATGGAGCGGAAAGGGTTAAAAAAGATACCAGCTAACCTGCGATCATTCGGACAAGTCCGGCCTCGTTTAAATAGTTCCTAATTTAACGTTCAGTCCAGTGTTAATATTGTCTTTCAGAGACAGCATTTTCAGCTCCAATCTATTTTCTTATATATTTTTTCGAAATTCTTGACAATGATCGGTCAAAAACGTCCAGAGAATTCCCTAGATCTGCACTTCTAGTCCTTCTAGAGATTGAGATGTTGGCAGCCGATGATGCTATTATCCGTAGGTATTTTCCTAGGAGGTGTTTATAATGAGACGAGCTCGCTTTTACATGGGAATTTTCTTGGCCCTCTAGCAGGACTGGGTCGGGCATGCTGGAGTAATTAGAGGGCGGCCCCCTCCTTTGTGCGAGGCGACATTTCGGATAATCAATAGCGAGATCTTTCGTAGCAGGGCTGTCTCTCCTCTCATGTAAACAAAAACAATTTCTTCAAGGGATTTCACATGGAGGGGAAATTTCGCCAAAAAGGGCCACCTTACTAGTAGAGCTGGTTAGCTTCCACATAAACACCACCATTGTAAACAAAGCGATGTAATGTCATGTGCTGGCGACACGTCCCAGCTAAGCTGTTCTGCCTCAGCAAGGCATGAGGCTTATCCGGCAAAGTTTTACAATTTTAGACAGTTTAGTAATTAGCTGGTTGCTAATTCAGAGTATCCAATAAAATAATCTTGGATTCGGGTTGACAACGCAGTTTGCGACCTTGACAATTCTTGATGTCCAAAAAACGTCATCTAATGCTTGTTTAACATATGGAAGGCCACCGACCAATCACATTAATGTTCCCGCCAAGGGGATCTCCCTCTTGGCTGGTGACCTAAGTTGTTTACTTGGAAGAGCTGAAAACGAAAGTAAAATAATGACTGGGCGAATATTTTGGCTAAATATTGCTTACAAAGCACATTACAGTTTCAAAAGCCACGGGCCAACTTCGAACGAAGTTCAGTTGATGAGAGCTGCAGTTGTACGAGAACAAGTTTAACAATGAGTCTTCAACAGTTGAAGAGAATTACTGAACGAGACGTCGCTCGTTCGTCTACAAGCCCACCGACATCCATGAATGTTTACGCCAAGGTGGTTACCATTCACGATGGGGATACCTGTGACTTGGTATTCTACCGTAATAGCAGGCTTGAACGTTTTAAGAGCCGTTTGTTGGGAATAAATTCACCGGAGTTACGAACAGGTTCCAGTGCCTTGAAATCGCGCGATTTTTTAGCTTGGTTGTGCCTAGGTTTTGACCCTGGTAGCTTTCCACGTCAAACACAACCTTGGACGGAGGCTAAACTTCAGGATTCATTGAACAGAAGCGAAAACGTGGTATATGCTGAGTTTCATGGCCTTGGAGGATATGGAAGACCTCTAGTCACCCTCAAAAGTGGACCTGGATCGACCAAGTCGTTTAATCAAATGTTAAAGGACAACGGCTACGCCAGTAAATACACTTAAAAGTGGTCTCCTTTTAAGGAATGCACCGTTTGCTTAAACATTTTAGTAGCTACTCTAGGGATTGACATTTGTTAAATAACACTTATCACTTTGAACTGACAGATGAGGATAAGCGATACGTGTCAGATTACGGTAGACTTGGAGCTGTTAGTGTTGTCTTGCAGAGTATATTCTTTGGTAGTTTTGTTTGACTGAATAAAGATCCCGTCAGCGAGCCTACGTGTCGTAACAACATCAACAGCAATTTCTGAACCTTTGGAGTTAAATAATTCATCGTAATGTCGTAAAGTCGCAGTTTATCTAGGCAATTGTTAACAACGAAACATTGACTTGAGATCGTTTGTAAACAGTTAAGATATGTGTAGTGTTGTAAGTTCTTGATCACTCTTAATTTTTATTTTTAAATCTTGCATCTTTCGTAGAAATTAAAAAAATAACAGTGTGCATGGTATAATATCTGCTGAGAAGCACCTTTGTATGCTTGGTCTTTATTTTGGTTCTAGAATTGTTAAAGAAAGAGTTTACTTTGTGTATCATGTTTATTCGTATACTCATTTGTAGACTACAAATGTTGAACCATTTACGGCGTTGAATACAATCCAAAGAAGAGATTCTACATTTGAACGAAAAAGCGAGACGTTCTATTGTATTAGACAAATTGGGACTTGTCGAAGGCCATGAATTAATCAATTGTTGCTTCAGGATGAGGCAACACACGGCAACATGCTTTAAGTAACCTTTGTTAAACGATGTTGAATCGCGGTACCATGGGCCTGATTCTTTCACCCAAAGTTCCTTCACATGTAACAAAATGCTTGGCAGTGTCAGTGAACCCATATTGAGAGGTCTTGACATATGACAGAAAACAGAGTAAGAGGTCTGAATTTAACAGTATTCCTCAGTTTTGTGACACACGTTCATGTACAACGTTTTAATTGGATCCGGGTGGTAATGTTGAAGAAATAATCGATTTAAGATAAGTGAAAATGCGGTTTGACTGATTTGACGGAAACGATATACTTTTTTGCATGTCTCAAAAAGCTGTATTATTCAAGAACTTGAATAGGTATCGAATGACAGCGAACTTTCATTCTTTGCC
The DNA here is from genome assembly GCA_030142905.1 of Heliopora coerulea. Classification (NCBI taxonomy): domain Eukaryota; kingdom Metazoa; phylum Cnidaria; class Anthozoa; order Scleralcyonacea; family Helioporidae; genus Heliopora; species Heliopora coerulea. The sequence continues at coordinate 92,084 of JASJOG010000279.1, read as the reverse complement.
ATTGTAAGCGCTCTTTGAAACAAACCAAAATTATTTTGATTGCATTAGGCAATTTAAAATAAGCCTCACCCTTCGCCATTTCCCCCAATGGTTCACGAAACAGGATTTTTATCTCTAAACCATTTGCATTTGAAACTTTGAATGGGTCAAGTGCAATGTACGAAGAACAAACATTACAAGAGGACAAGAACAAACCAAAAGGATATGAGATAAAATAGAGTGCTGCGTAGGCACTGTTGAAATCTTAGTGAGATGATCGGATAGGCCTGAGTAGTGCCGAAATGTGAAGAGTCGCTCGAAACGTTAGAAAACTACTCTTCACATTCCGGTTAATTGAAAATCTCTAATAAAAGGCTACAGCTAAAATTCAACTGATAAAAATGCGCAAACTGCTGGTAAAGTCACGAGAAATGCGCGTCAATCTCGTTCCCAGAGCTTTTGCCGCCACCCGAACGAAAACGACAACCACAATAAACAGTGCAAAAAAAAAAAAATTCATTCAGCTGTTGTAGACATGGCGAAAGCAGGCCATTAAACGCTTGGTGGATCTTTGGATGGGTATTCTCTCATTTTTAAACGCACCATGAACGATGAACGAGTTGCAGCTGTAAAGAGAGTAATCACTGGGACTACAGACATAAACGAAGTCATTAAACTTATTGAATTATCGAAGCACAAACAACACGAGAATGTCATCCGCTACTTTTTAATCGAACAGCAAGACCCTTATTGCTTCATTTACCTTGAGTTTTGCAGTGGAAATCTCTGCGATTTCGTCGAAGATCCAAGCTTTGACCGCGGTGGACTAGATCAAAGACGGCTGTAAAGCAGGTTGCACTTGGTCTTAAACATATTCATCGAAATGGCATCTATCACTTAGATCTAAAACCAAGTAATATTCTTATATCGTGTGGCAGCCGGAAAAGGGTTGTTTTGGCGGATTTCGAAGTGAGTAAATATGTCTACGATGGAAAGGAGTCCATAAGGACAAGAACATTTGGAGGAACGATCGGCTGGATAGCACCAGAAATTGAATACTTTCACGAATGTGAACACCGACTTACGACAAAGGCGGACATTTTCTCGTTTGGACTCCTTGTACATTATGTCCTGACTCATGGTTCACATTTGTTTTCTCACAAGAATTTCCAGAAACCTGTGAAACTCAGCAAAGAAAGTAGTCGGTTTGAAATTGGTGCTGAGTACATCTCTGAGCTTATTAAGGCAATCAGAAATTACTGGAGACATTATTCCGAGGCTGATCAAAAAGTTTTTGATGTTGGTTCTCTGCCAAGCCCCAATGAATCAGAAAACACTGGTTACACAAGTTTAGATTCATTTACCAAGAACTTTCCCCAATTGCTCTTGCACACGTATGAAGCCGCTGTTCCTTGGAGAGATGACGTCAAATTACGGGAATTTTATCCAAAAGGAGACTTTCCAAAATTTTGGGTAGGTGTAAGTGAGCGAACACTGTAATATTCTACACTTTATGGAAATTAATGCACATTTAATTTGGTCATAATTTATTTTTCAAAAGGATCAATACAATCAACGTTTAAAGTAACACTCTTGACTTAAGTTTATTTAAGTTGATTTTATACATAATAATAATAATGGTAATGACAATGATAATGATAATGGTAATGATAAAGGTCATGTAATGGTGATGATAATGGTGACGATAATGATAATGGTAAATTATAATAATAATGGTAATGACAATGGTAATGATTATGTTAATGATAATGGTAATGAGAATAGTAATGATAATGATAATGGTAATTATAATGATAATGGCAATGGTAATGGTAATGCTAATGAGAATGGTAATAATAATAATGATAATGGTAACGATAATGATAATGGAAATAGTAATGGTAATGGTAATGATAATGGTAATGATAATGGTAATGATAATGGTAATGATAATGGTAATGATAATGATAATGATAAGGGTAATGGTCATGATAATGATAATGGTAATGGTAATGATAATGATGATTATAATGATAATGGTATTGATAATGATAATAATAGTGCTAATTATAATGCTAATGATAACAATAAGAATGATAATAATAATAATAACAATTTTATTAATTGAATCACTTTTACCTAAAGTAAGCCTTACAACAGAACTAATGCTGTTATCAAAGGGGACCCCGGTTAAATCAAGAATTAGTAAATATTATGAACCAATAAGCTGTCTATAAAATAATTGAACCGAAAACGTCCTCTAGCCAATAACAAACTCGAAGCGACTTATTTTCTCTATTATCATTATATATCTTATCATTATTATGACGAACGCGGTAACTTTCCAAGACTTACGTTTTCTCACTTTTATCCTGATTCCCTCGAAACTTTGTAAAAAAGACAAACTTCAAGAAATTTTTTGCAAACCACAAAAATTTGGGTTTTACTTATTTATTTATTTTGAATTGTTACAGTCACTACAGGATGATCACAAGTTGCAGACTTTCGAAAGCAACAGATTTTCTTTGAGTAAGTGACTTGTTATCGGGTTAAATTTTATTCTTGGACTCTGAGATTAAAAAAAAGTCTACATTTTTTGGGCTAGCTAGATTTTATTTGTAATTCATTAAGACAGGGAGAATAACGATACTAAATGTGACCACCCAGCCTCTTTACTAGGTGTTACAAAACATATTGAGGATAAATGAACGAACGAATTTGGAAACAAACTAAAGAACTAACGAGCGAACGATCAAACGACCGAACGAACGACTGAATGACCCAACGATCGAACGGATGAACGACCGATTGACGGAACGAATAAAAAAAAGCAAACGAGTGGAATGACTTTATAAAGTAAGTGACTTAAATGTAAGAATCAATTATAAGTTGTATGAGCGAAACGAAGGGAATGAATGGCAGAAGCGGAGTAAAGAAAAGAAAGAAGGAAAGAAGGAAAAAAAGAGAAAGAAGAGAGAATAGAAAGAAAGAAGGAAGGAAGTACGACAAGAAAGAAAGGAAGGAAGGGAAGCAATGAAACAATGAAGGAAAGGAAGAAAGGAAGGAAGGAAGGGACGAAGGAAGGAAGCACGGTATAAATAAAGGAAGGGTGGGATGATGGAAGGAAAGCAAAAAAAGGAAAGAAAGAAAGAAAGAAAGCAAGAAAGAAAGAAAGAAAGAAGGAAAGAAAGAAGGAAAGAAGGAAAGAAAGAAAGAAGGAAAGAAAGGAAGAAGGAAAGAAAGGAAGAAGGAAAGAAAGGAAGAAGGAAGGAAAGAAAGAAAGAAGGAAAGAAAGAAGGAAAAAAAGAAAGGAATAAAGAAGGAAAGAAAGAAAGAAGGAAAGAAAGAAAGAAGGAAAGAAAGAAAGAAGGAAAGAAAGAAAGAAGGAAAGAAAGAAAGAAGGAAAGAAAGAAAGAAGGAAAGAAAGAAGGAAAGAAAGAAAGAAGGAAAGAAAGAAAGAAGGAAAGAAAGAAAGAAGGAAAGAAAGAAAGAAGGAAAGAAAGAAAGAAGGAAAGAAAGAAAGAAGGAAAGAAAGAAAGAAGGAAAGAAAGAAAGAAGGAAAGAAAGAAAGAAGGAAAGAAAGAAAGAAGGAAAGAAAGAAAGAAGGAAAGAAAGAAAGAAGGAAAGAAAGAAAGAAGGAAAGAAAGAAAGAAGGAAAGAAAGAAAGAAGGAAAGAAAGAAAGAAGGAAAGAAAGAAAGAAGGAAAGAAAGAAAGAAGGAAAGAAAGAAAGAAGGAAAGAAAGAAAGAAGGAAAGAAAGAAAGAAGGAAAGAAAGAAAGAAGGAAAGAAAGAAAGAAGGAAAGAAAGAAAGAAGGAAAGAAAGAAAGAAGGAAAGAAAGAAAGAAGGAAAGAAAGAAAGAAGGAAAAAAAGAAAGAAGGAAAGAAAGAAAGAAGGAAAGAAAGAAAAAAAGAAAGAAGAAAGAAGGAAAGAAGGAAAGAAGAAAAGAAGGAAAGAAGGAAAGAAAGAAAGTGGATACGTGCTGCTGGGTGCGTTGGGACGATACTTAAAGTGCTTAAAAACTTTGTTAAATAAGTTATTACAACAGGACAAATTAGTAGAGAGTGTTTTGAAAAGAATGCAAAAAGCAGTTATATTTGGCTCGATTCGTATAAAGAACCTTTTTAAATCTGTTAGAACTTAGGAATTTTAACATGTATATATTTAGTATAGTTGGTTAAAGGTGTTCAGGCTACTCGATTAGAGCCCTGAACATATTTTATGTAATTATCTTTTTAAACAAGATATTAAATAAGATATAGAAAGTAAAAGAAAGGAGGAAAGGAAGAAAGAAAGAAAGAAAAAAGAAAGGAAGAAAGGAAGAAAAGAAGAAAGAAGGAACGAAAGAGAGGAACAAAGAAAGTAAAAAGAAAGAGAGAAAGAAAGCCAGAAAGAAAGAAAGAATGAAAGAAAGAAAGAAAAAAGAGAGAAAGAAACAGAGAAAGAAAGGAAGAGAGGAAGGACGAGAGAAAGGAAGAAAGACAGAAGCGAAGAAGAGAGAAAGGAAGAAGAGAAAAAGGAAGAAGAGAGGAAGAAAGAAAAGAGAACAAGAAGTAACGAACGAAAGAAAGAAAGAGAGAAAGTTTTTGGCATTAACGTTAATTTTGTAATAGGATTTTCGTCATGCATGGATTTAGAAAATAAGATGTATGAAAAAGACACAAAATAAAACGTTTGTATCCTCAAACAGTTGGAAGCATAATCCAAGCAAGAAGTTTCTTGAACGAGCAAATCTTTAAACGTTTAAGTTATAACAATGGATTGATTGGCACAGGATTGTATTAGTTCAGCAATCAAATCACCTTGTACGTCTTGAATGACTTGGATGACGTTTTCCTTCCTTCTAACGATTGAATACTTTTCATTATTCAGATATTGTTATCACCAATAAACTCATTGGACCAAGTAAGGAAGTAGAATGTTTTCATAGGATATGGGACCTTTGTATAAGTAACAAAGATGAGCTTATCGTTGTGGATAAGAATAATAATCGTTTGATAAGAATGGGCAAGAATTTAGACTACATCGGAACTGTGGCCAGCTCAGAGAGCTTTAATTTTCCTACAAATATTGCCTGTAGCCATAAGGGAGAGATTATCATTTCCGAGCCGAGGGCAAATTGCATAAAGATTCTTGATGCGATGACAGGTGAAACGACCATTATAACGAAAGTGCATGGAAGGAACTTCAAGATAGTTTTTAAATACGTAGATACCATGGTGAATGGTAATTTAAGATAGAGTAGGAGACGATGAAGAGTAATATACGCTTTAAAGAGGTATACACAGTTACCAAAGACTGTTGGATAGTTTAGTTCTTGAAAGAACTACTTGAAACTTAAAGAGGTAAAATTCTACGTAAAGAATAAGCCTAAAGAATTAGAAAAAAGCACGATGCATTTCGGCAGACCACTTATCAAGTGCTATACGTCTGCTAACTAAAGAAACATATGGGTCGATGTCATCAGTTTTCTTAAGAACTAAACTATCCAACAGTCTTTGTATACCTCTTTAAAGCGTATATTACTCTTCATCTTCTCCTACTCTATCTTAAATTACCAATCACCTTGGTATCTACGTATTTAAAAACTGTGTTTAAATTTGTTACCACGACAAAATCGCTGTTTTATTATTTGAAGAAATTTCAAGATACCACATGAGATTGCTATAAACCACAAGGGTCAAGCTGTTGTCTACGATACCGGAAATCATAGGATAGTGATGTTGGGTGGTGATGGGCAATTCGATATTGGCGAGGAGGGGTCGCAACTGGATCAATGGAACATTGTTTGAATACAGCTTTTGACAAGCAGGGTAACATATATGTTACCGACATGGTTCTCAATAGAATCCAGGTCTTCTCAGAAGATGGTAATTTCATACGATGCATTGAGCCTGAACTCTCGGTGGAACATAGCTACGCTGAATGCCGGGGGATTGCAATATATGATCAATATGTTGTGGTCTCTGATTGGTACAATGACAAGGTGCATGTCCTTACCACAGCTGGTAAGCATATTTGTTTTGTAGGTGGTTTGAATCATCCTTCTGGTATAGTTCACGACCATCACGGAATATTCTACGTCTGCGACACTTACAACCATAGAATTGTTGAGCTTCAGCTACGTTTGGAACCTATGCTTTTGCGTGCAGCAGACACAGATCCAAGAAAAAGTGATGTTCGCCGCAAAGCAAATCCGCAAGAGGATACAGATACTTCCTAAATTAGTTTAAAGCAGAGATTTTAATAATGACTTTGATGACTTTACACGTGTGAGCTTCAACGTTTTAATTGCCTCTAGGAGTAGAGAATAACGTGAAGAAATAAGAGATTTGATTGATTGATTTATTGAGACTGATTGATAGATTAATAGATTGATAGATTAATAGATTAATTGATTGACTGACTAACTGATTGATTGATTGATTGAATGATTGAATGAATGATTTGTCCATCGATTGATTGGTTGATTGACTTACTGTAAAATGTCCTACTCCGTTTATCCAAAAGAATTGCAATCACTTTTTTTATGCCGCCAAGATTCCTGCGTTCATTCTGGAGCATGTTTGATGCAATAACTCAAAATACGAGATTGAGTGTTTCATCAGGGGTCAAGCCACGAGTAAATAATGAAAACCGAAGGGTGTTACCACAAGAATTTTTTGCTTTCGAGTGTTCGGGTCCACCTGATGATAAACGAGTTTTTGAACTAGTTTCTAAAACGAGCTTTCTCATTGATTCACTACATGTTTGTTGCATTGATTTCAATATGTAAATTAAAGAATGTGATCCAGATTGCTAGTAATCTACCCACAAGTTTTCTTTGGGCATCAAAATGCTTCCATGAGATGTGGTAGACTTTCATGGATTGGCCAGGTTAATTCATGAATTATTATCTGTTTCCCGGAGGTATAAAACTCGTATCAGTTTAACCTGGCTAATGCCAGACGACCTTATTTGTCAAGGGGATAGCTCCCACCCGTACAGTTTTATTGAGTTTGGGAACTTCAAATGTTTGACTGCTTAATTTTTACGCAAAATGTTCAACACAACACAACTCTCACTGGCAGATCCAGGCCAAAGCCATTCAAGCCATGTCAGGGTTCGAAATAGCAGCCGGCAATAGTTTTAGGACCATGCCGGCGACTTCTAATCTCAAAATATAACTCAACTTTGGGTTATTGGCGAAATTGCTTTTGCCAAGATCAAAATCAATTATGGTAATTTGTTTTGATTTCTCTACATATGATCGCAAAAGAAAAAAGTATTCGCTTAGCCAGATTGTGTAAACAAGGGCCAGACTAATGGCGCCATTGCGAAGATGAACGAACGTGACGAAAGATAGAAATTGGTCGCTTACTTGATCGACTACACTGCAGGACAAATTATAATTACAATAACATCCGGTACACGTACCTTTTAGTTATATATTAAATTAGAATATATGGATCATAACTTTGTCCTGTGATTTTCCTTTGCACAAATCAAGTGATCAAGCTGCAGTTCAATCTGGTGCCGAAAAGTAAAGATCCGAATTGCTGTCCAGTTTTCCTGATCCTGCCGTCTTTATTATTGCCGCCATTTTTATTTTTAAGTTGTAATGGAGCCCGCATTTTCCTTTTTACAGCGACTTCATTACAGTTCATGGAGCGCGCACATAAGCGAACAGGAGACCGCAGACCATAGGGCCCAGGAAAAAATGACTGACGTCTATGTGGGATCCCTGTTTCGCTTCGCTCGATCGGCAGCAATGAATAAATTCCAAAACGTAGACGCCTACGGAGTTGTGCTCTTGCATTAATTTATAAATAGCTTTAAAAATGTGGTATGCACAAATATCATGAAGTCGGGTTGGGGAGTGAAACCAGCAACTTTTGAGAATTGGAGACAGATGAACAAGTATTTTCGAGTTGATGTAACTCGAAAAGTTTTGACTTGTCATATTTGCGTGAAGTGGAAAGCCAAACTTCCTGGGACAAACGCTTTTAATACTGGATCTACCAATTTAAAATCATCGGCTGTTACAAAACACGTTCAAAGTAAGCTTCATAAACAAGCTCTGCGACTTGAAGAGCAGGGGCAGGCAGCCACCGAGGACAGGAATGTACGAGTGCAATTACCACCAGTACCACCTGATGCCCCCATTGCCCAGGCAGGCGGCAATATGGGACGGCTTACACCCGAAAAAAGAACCGCCATGCAAAACCTCTTCGACATTGGATATCTGCTAGCTTACAAGGGACGGCCTTATTCTGACTTCATTGATCACGTAAGGATTGAAAAGTTACATGGAATCAAGTTCATGCCTGGAGGTACATACGAGAATGACAAGGGCTGCAAATTATTCATTCACTTTGCTGCCAAGGCGCTGTATGAGAGGCAAGTCAAGGATAATGTCAAGAGAGCTAATTTTGTAACTGTGTTAGCTGACGGGGCGACTGATGCAGCGAGCAAAGAGAAGGAAGCTATCTACATACTGTTTCTAGATCCAGACGAATTTAAAGCTTCACTTGCTTTTCTAAGTTTGAAGTCGGTGGAATCACAAGAGCGTAAGGGATTACAAGTGGTACTACCGATGCCTTTAAAGATTGTGACATTGCAGAGAAACTGCAAAGAATTGTCTTTTTTGAGTCTGATGGTACTGCAGTTAATTCAGGTCGGAGAGATGGTGTTAATTCCATACCGCAGCGAAAGTTTGGCAAGCACATCAAATTCTTTTGGTGTTTGTCCCATCGACTTGAACTGGCTATAAAGGACGCGATTCAGAACGACATGAAGGAAGTTGAAACTGCAATGCGGGATCTGTATTGTATTTATCAGAACTCTGCAAGGCGACTGAGAGAACTAAGGAGTTTGCATGAAATCCTGAAAAAAGGGTACAGCTTTGAGAACAGACAAATCAAGCCTTCCAAATCGAGTGGTACCCGCTGGATTGACCACAAGTTGCGAGCCATGAAAGCTTTCGTCGACAAGAGGGGACTGTACTTGGCCTACATTCAGAATGTCGTTGCTGGCACAAGAAAGCAGAATGACAAGGCAGCGCATAGCAAAAGCTACCATGTTGCTAAAATGTGTATTGTATGCTGACATCCTGGAGTCAACTCGGCTACTTTCCTTGATCACTCAGAAGACAAGCCGAGCTGACCTCATCAAACAAGTTGAGGCAGTTGACAAAACTCTCAATGAATATCAGATCATGAAACGTAGAGTACAAGAATCAGATGCGACTGCTACATCCGTGCTGCTAACTATAAAACATGTGCTCTCTATGATCCAACAGGAAGGCCTGTCAGTCAGCCAACAGCATCAGTATCAGGGTGTTGCCGTAAGACATCTCCAGCAGGGCAAGGCTGCAGTTAACTCCCTGGTGCATCCCAATGTTGTAGCCATCTACCAGTCACTGGCACGCAGTTACGGATGTTTGGTGGATGCTGACAAGGATGAATCGTCCAAAGAAACAAAGGATGCAGATGAAGTAGCACACAGCATCGCCAAATTATTGTATACTATCGTTTGGATTAAGGACGCGACTGAAGACAAGCTGTCAGTACAAATGGAAACAATCTCCAATGTTTTCAAGAGCTTCAAAGACATCGACTCACTACGCCAGACCAACAAGCAACTGTTACGAGAGCGGTATGTTGTGCTTGTGTAGTGGGCAACTTCATACATTGACGTTGCTGTTATCGCCTTCATGGATCTGTGGCCAAGGCTCTGGAAATTAAAAACGGACGAAGCACCTGAACTTTGGGCACTGATCGAGCTGTGTCTCTGCTGCTCCGCATACGGCAATGCAGTGTGCGAGTCGTTTATCTCATACTTGAGTGTAGTCAAGACTGACTGTCGGAACAGGTTGAATGAAAGCAACTTGACTGATTTGATGCGCATCAAAGTGAGAGACCCATCCCTCCATGTTTTCCGTGAACGTTTCGGTGAGCTTGCTGTAGAACTCTGGAACAGTGATAAATTATGGAAGAAAACCCAAGGAAAACGAAAGCAGTATGAACCAAAAGGAAGCGCATCAAAGAGAACAAGAGAGAGGGAGAAGGAAGAATTCCAAAAGGGATTGGTTAAAAGATGTTGGAAGTGACTCACCTCCAACATCTTTTGGATAATCTGAAGGCGAGGAAGATGGAGAGGAAGAAGAGATGGAAGCTGATTTACCGGAGGAAGATGCCCGAGAACAAAGCCAAGAAAACACACCAGCCAACTCTTCTCAGTTGGAATTGTCAGAAGGCTTGGACGACAGTGATCGTGAAGATCCTCTCCGGGGTGGAATGAGAAGTATTGATTCGAACGATAGTGATGAAGAATAAACTGAGTACTAGTTTTATACTAGGAGACCAACTTGTCGTTACGTATGCATTAATATTATTTAATATATAATATATAACTTGTCTTAACTGAACAGAACTTGTCTGTTTTTGTACAAAATAAAATGTTGTAATTATTCTTACAAAATAGTTAGGTACCGTAAGATGAGATATGCAACACGACTTCAGCAGCAGAGCTGTCAGTAAGCTTACATCTGACTGCCGAAGAACTTTACATGTGATCAGATCAAGTATAAATTTATTTAGTACATTAACACTGACATATTGAGTATACTAGAATATCAAAATTGTTAGTTCAACAGACAAAGACAATAGCATCAAACTTGTTAAAGAATTTTTACATTACAAAATAAATGTATTTAATTTTGGCTTACATTACTTTTTATTTGGGCCTATGTCCAGAACGTAACTTTGCTGCTTGGGAAACAGCCTGCAAAAATTTTGACCTACAAAAAACAGCCTACAAATTTAGGCATATTTTCTGAACGTTGATTTCGAGCTCTGCATGTCTCTCCAAAAAGAAGCAAAAAACATAGAAAGTCCCGTTTTCGTTACTTATAATCATCAATTACGAAATACCAAATGAATTCCCGTGTTTAGAGACTGATCCAAATGCGCGGGATGTTGCGAGAGTTGGTAAAAACGTCATAAAACACGAGCCACTAGGCAAATGTTTTTAGGTTTTCGAAAGTCGAGCAATATCCCAAGTGTTTGGATCATAGTATCTAAACATGGAAGACAATTTGGAATTTCTTTTATAAAATAACGACAGATAAAGTGCAGTTAATAAACACAGTGATAAAGTAAGCAATTCTCCCGAAATTCATCAACTACGCACCAATCAGAGCCAAGCTTATGAAGATCAACAAACGAAGCCACTTCAACGCAGTGACAAAGAGGAAAAACAAGCTTGTTTTTTTTTTGGGGGGGGGCAGGACCCAACTGAATTCATACTCCCTGTACTTGTCGAGAAAATTGCAAACTGTGTTAGTGAATTTGGATCTTATTTCGACCATTCTAAAAACAAATTTGTCTTTTCTGATTCAGATGCATGAGAGAACTGCAAAGTTTTTTTGTAGTTATTATCATAACACTGAAGCATAAGATTTTTCAATCTGGCCTCTAACAGTTCATACAGGAATATTTCTGCCATGCTAACCAGCCGCATCGCTTCGCTTAAACCATTCCTGTCGAAGACGTCTTCCCCTGACGAGTGAAATTGTTTTGAGTTAGCCAGATTAAAATACTAAGCCTTGTACCGAGCGGAAAGGGTTAAGAGAGATACCAGCTAACCTGCGATCATTCGGACAAGTCCAGCCTCGTTTAAATAGTTCCTAATTTAACGTTCAGTCCAGTGTTAATATTGTCTTTCAGAGACAGCATTTTCAGCTCCAATCTATTTCTTATATATTTTTTCGAAATTCTTGACAATGATCGGCCAAAAAAGCCGAGAGAATTCTCTAAATCTGCACTTCTAGTCCTGTAAACCGCAGAGATTGAGATGTTGACAGCCGATGATGCTATTATCCGTAGGCATTTTTCTAGGAGGTGTTTATAAGGAGACGAGCTCGCTTTTACATGGGAATTTTCTTGGCCCTCTAGAAGGGCTGGGTCGAGCATGCTGGAGTAATGAGAGGGCCCCCCCCCCCTTTGTGCTAGGCGACATTTCGGGTAATCAATAGCGAGATCTTTCGTAGCAGGGCTGTCTCTCCTCTCATGTAAACAAAAACAATTTCTTCAAGGGATTTCACATTGAGGGGAAATTTCGACAAAAAAGGCCACCTTACTAGTAGAGCTGGTTAGCTTCCACATAAACACCACCATTGTAAACAAAGCGATGTAATGTCATGTGCTGGCGACAGGTCCCAGCTAAGCTGTTCTGCCTCAGCAAGGCATGAGGCTTATCCGGCAATGTTTTACAATTTTAGACAGTTTAGTAATTAGCTGGTTGCTAATTCAGAGTATCCAATAAAATAATCTTGGATTCGGGTTGACAACGCAGTTTGCGACCTTGACAATTCTTGATGTCCAAAAAGCGTCATCTAACGCTTGTTTAACGTATAGAAGGCCACTGACCAATCACATTAATGTTCCCGCCAAGGGGATCTCCCTCTTGGCTGGTGACCTAAGTTGTTTACTTGGAAGAGCTGAAAACGAAAGTAAAATAATGACTGGGCGAATATTTTGGCTAAATATTGCTTACAAAGCACATTACAGTTTCAAAAGCCACGGGCCAACTTGGAACGAAGTCCAGTTGATGAGAGCTGCAGTTGTACGAGAACAAGTTTAACAATGAGTCTTCAACAGTTGAAGAGAATTACTGAACGAGACGTCGCTCGTTCGTCTACAAGCCCACCGACATCCATGAATGTTTACGCCAAGGTGGTTACCATTCACGATGGGGATACCTGTGACTTGGTATTCTACCGTAATAGCAGGCTTGAACGTTTTAAGAGCCGTTTGTTGGGAATAAATTCACCGGAGTTACGAACAGGTTCCAGTGCCTTGAAATCGCGCGATTTTTTAGCTTGGTTGTGCCTAGGTTTTGACCCTGGTAGCTTTCCACGTCAAACACAACCTTGGACGGAGGCTAAACTTCAGGATTCATTGAACAGAAGCGAAAACGTGGTATATGCTGAGTTTCATGGCCTTGGAGGATATGGAAGACCTCTAGTCACCCTCAAAAGTGGACCTGGATCGACCAAGTCGTTTAATCAAATGTTAATGGACAACGGCTACGCCAGTAAATACACTTAAAAGTGGTTTCCTTTTAAGGAATGCACCGTTTGCTTAAACATTTTAGTAGCTACTCTAGGGATTGACATTTGTTAAATAACACTTATCACTTTGAACTGACAGATGAGGATAAGCGATACGTGTCAGATTACGGTAGACTTGGAGCTGTTAGTGTTGTCTTGCAGAGTATATTCTTTGGTAGTTTTGTTTGACTGAATAAAGATCCCGTCAGCGAGCCTACGTGTCGTAACAACATCAACAGCAATTTCTGAACCTTTGGAGTTAAATAATTCATCGTAATGTCGTAAAGTCGCAGTTTATCAAGGCAATTGTTAACAACGAAACATTGACTTGAGATCGTTTGTAAACAGTTAAGATATGTGTAGTGTTGTAAGTTGTTAATCACCCTTAATTTTTGTTTAAATTTTGCATCTTTCGTAGAAATTAAAAAATAATAGTGTGCATAGCATAATACCTGCTGAAAAGCACCTTTGTATGTTTGGTCTTTATTTTGGTTCAGAAATTGTTAAAGAAAGAGTTTACTTTGTATGTCATGTTTATTCGTATACTCATTTGTAGACTACTACTGTTGAATCATTTACGTTGTTGAATACAATCCGAGGAAGAGATTCTACATTTGGACAAAAAAGCGAGACGTTCTATTGTATTAGACAATTTGGAAATTGTCGAAGGACATGAATTAATCAATTGTTGCTTCAGGATGAGATAACACACTGCAACTGAACATTCTTTAAGCAACCTTTGTTAAGCGATGTTGAATCGCGGTACCATCGGCTTGATGCTAACCCAAAGTTTCTGCGGACGTAACAAAATGCTTGGCAGTGTCAGAGAACCCATATTGAGAGGTCTTGACATATGACAGAAAACAGAGTAAGAGGTCTGAATTTAACAGTATTCCTCAGTTTTGTGACACACGTTCATGAACAATGTTTTAATTGGATCCGGATGATAATGTTGAAGAAATAATCGATTTAAGATAAGTGAAAATGCGGTTTGACTGATTTGACGGAAATGATATACTTTTTTTGCATGTCTAAAAAAGCTGTATTATTCAACAACTTGAATAGGTATCGAATGACTGCGAACTTTCATTGTTTGCCATTGTAAGCGCTCTTTGAAACAAACCAAAATTATTTTGATTGCATTAGGCAATTTAAAATAAGCCTCACCCTTCGCCATTTCCCCCAATGGTTCACGAAACAGGATTTTTATCTCTAAACCATTTGCATTTGAAACTTTGAATGGGTCAAGTGCAATGTACGAAGAACAAACATTACAAGAGGACAAGAACAAACCAAAAGGATATGAGATAAAATAGAGTGCTGCGTAGGCACTGTTGAAATCTTAGTGAGATGATCGGAAAGGTCTGAGTAGTGCCGAAATGTGAAGAGTCGCTCGAAACGTTAGAAAACTACTCTTCACATTCCGGCTAATTGAAAACCTCTAATAAAAGGCTACAGCTAAAATTCAACTGATAAAAATGCGCAAACTGCTGGTGACGTCACGAGAAACTCACGTCAATTTGGTTTCCAGAGCCTTTGCCGTCACCCGAACGAAAACGCCAACCGCAATAAACAGTGCAAAAAAAAAAAAAATTCATTCAGCTGTTGTAGACATGGCGAAAGCAGGCCATGAAACGCTTGGTGGATCTTTGGATGGGTATTCTCTCATTTTTAAACGCACCATGAACGATGAACGAGTTGCAGCTGTAAAGAGAGTAATCACTGGGACTACAGACATAAACGAAGTCAATAAACTTATTGAACTATCGAAGCACAAACAACACGAGAATGTCATCCGCTACTTTTTAATCGAACAGCAAGATCCTTACTGCTTCATTTACCTTGAGCTTTGCAGTGGAAATCTCTGCAATTTCGTCGAAGATCCAAGCTTTGACAGCGGTGGACTGGATGAAAAGACGGCTGTGAAGCAGATTGCACTTGGTCTTGAACATATTCATCGAAATGGCATCTATCACTTAGATCTAAAACCAAGTAATATTCTTATATCGTGTGGCAGCCGGAAAAGGATTGTTTTGGCGGATTTCGAAGTGAGTAAAAATGTCTACGATGGAAAGGAGTCCATAAGGACAAGAACATTTGGAGGAATGATCGGCTGGATAGCACCAGAAATTGAGTACTTTCACGAATGTGAACACCGACTGACGAGAAAGGCGGACATTTTCTCGTTTGGACTCCTAGTTCATTATGGCCTGACTCATGGTTCACATCTGTTTTCTCACAATTCGAAGATTATTCCAGATAAACTTCAGGAAGCCCAGCAATGCATTAAAGCGTATGGTACAAAAAAGGATGCGCAGCTTGACATTAAAATGATTGGTGAATCAGATCAAGACGGCGTTCTGGCAAAAGACATGTTGTTTCATCTTTTGGACAAAAATCCAGAGTTGCGACCTGATGCTCGAGATGTCGTGAATCATCCATTCTTTTGGTCAGAGTAACGACAGTACCAATTCTACAAGGTGGTGGGCGACTGCACTGAAAGTCTTCGTTCCATGTTTGCGGGCCAGACTTGATCAAAACAAACAGAATGTCATTCGAGGTAACTGGCTATCCCAGTTACATCCTGCAATCCAACATCACTTCAAGAATTTCCAGAAACCTATGAGACTCAGCAAAGAAAGTAGTCGGTTTGAAATTGGTGCTGAGTACATCTCTGAGCTTATTAAGGCAATCAGAAATTACTGGAGACATTATTCCGAGGCTGATCAAAAAGTTTTTGATGTGGGTTCTATGCCAAGCCCCAATGAATCAGAAAACACTGGTTACACAAGTTTAGATTCATTTACCAAGAACTTTCCCCACTTGCTCTTGCACACGTATGAAGCCGCTATTCCTTGGAGAGATGACGTCAAATTACGGGAATTTTATCCGAAAGGAGACTTTCCAAAATTTCGGGTAGGTGTAAGTGAGCGAGCACTGTAATACTCTACACTTTATGGAAATTAATGCACATTTAATTTGGTCATAATTTATTTTTCAAAAGGATCAATACAATCAACGTTTAAAGTAACACTCCTGACTTGTGTTTATTTAAGTTGATTTTATACATAATAATAATAATGGTAATGACAATGATAATGATAATGGTAATGATAATGGTAATGATAAAGGTCATGTAATGGTGATGATAATGGTGACGATAATGATAATGGTAAATTATAATAATAATGGTAATGGCAATGGTAATGATTATGGTAATGATAATGGTAATATAATGGTAATGGTAATGATAATGGTAACGATAAGGGTAATGGTCATGATATTGATAATGGTAATGGTAATGATAATGATGATTGTAATTATAATGGTATTGATAATGATAATAATAGTGCTAATTATAATGCTAATGATAATAATAAGAATGATTATGATATCGTCAATAAAAAGATAATGATAATAATAACAATAATAACAATTTTATTAATTGAATCACTTTTACCTAAAGTAAGCCCTAAAACAGAACTAATGCTGTTATCAAAGGGGGCCCTGGTTAAATCAAGAATTAGTATATACGATGAACCAATAAGCTGTCTATAAAATAATTGAACCGAAAACGTCCTCTAGCCAATTACAAACTCGAAGCGACTTATTTTCTCTATTATCATTATATATCTTATCATTATTATGACGAACGTGGTAACTTTCCAAGACTTACGTTTTCTCACTTTTATCCTGATTCCCTCGAAACTTTATAAATGAGACAAACTTCAAGAAATTTTTTGTAAACCACAAAAATTTAGGTTTTATTTATTTATTTATTTATTTTGAATTGTTACAGTCACTACAGGATGATCACAAGTTGCAGACTTTCGAAAGCAACGGATTTTCTTTGAGTAAGTGACTTGTTATCTGGTTAAATTATATTCTTGGACTCTGAGATTAACAAAAAATTTACCTTTTTGGGCTAGCTAGATTTTATTTGTAATTCATTAAGACAGGGAGAATAACGATACTAAATGTGGCCACCCAGCCTCTTTACTAGGTGTTGCAAAACATATTGAAAATATATGAACGAACGAATTTGCAAAGAAACTAAAGAACTAACGAACGAACGATCGAATGACCGAATGAATAACCCAACGATCGACCGGATGAACGACCGACTGACCGAACGAATAAAAAAAAGCAAACGAGTGGAATGACTTTATAAAGTAAGTGACTTAAATGTAAGAATCAATTATAAGTTGCATGAGCGAAACGAAGGGAATGAATGGCAGAAGTGGAGTAAAGAAAAGAAAGAAGGAAGGAAGGAAAAAAAGAGAAAGAAGAGAGGATAGAAATAAAGAAGGAAGGAAGTACGACAAGAAAGGAAGGAAGGAAGGGAAGCAATGAAACAATGAAGGAAAGGAAGAAAGGAAGGAAGGAAGGAAGGGACGAAGGAAGGAAGCACGGTATAAATAAAGGAAGGATGGGGTGATGGAAGGAAAGCAAAAAAAGGAAAGAAAGAAAGCAAGAAAGAAAGAAATAAAGAAAGAAGGAAAGAAAGAAAGCAAGAAAAAAGGAAAGAAAGAAAGAAGGAAAGAAAGAAAGAAGGAAAGAAAGAAAGAAGGAAAGAAGGAAAGAAGGAAAGAAGGAAAGCAAGAAAGAAGGAAAGAAAGAAAGAAGGAAAGAGAGAAAGAAGGAAAGAAGGAAAGAAAGAAGGAAAGAAAGAAAGAAGGAAAGAAAGAAGGAAGGAAAGAAAGAAAGAAGGAAAGAAAGAAAGAAGGAAAGAAAGAAGGAAGGAAGGAAAGAAGGAAAGAAAGAAAGAAAGAAGGAAAGAAAGAAAGTGGATACGTGCTGCTGGATGCGTTGGGACGATACTTAAAGTGCTTAAAAACTTTGCTAAATAAGTTATTACAACATGACAAATTAGTAGAGAGTGTTTTGAAAAGAATGCAAAAAGTAGTTATATTTGGCTCGATTCGTATAAAGAACCTTTTTAAATCTGTTAGAACTTAGGAATTTTAACATGTATATATTTAGTATAGTTGGTTAAAGGTGTTCAGGCTACTCGATTAGAGCCCTGAACATATTTTATGTAATTATCTTTTTAAACAAGATATTAAATAAGATATAGAAAGTAAAAGAAAGGAGGAAAGGAAGAAAGAAAGAAAGAAAAAAGAAAGGAAGAAAGGAAGAAAAGAAGAAAGAAGGAACGAAAGAGAGGAACAAAGAAAGTAAAAAGAAAGAGAGAAAGAAAGCCAGAAAGAAAGAAAGAATGAAAGAAAGAAAGAAAAAAGAGAGAAAGAAACAGAGAAAGAAAGGAAGAGAGGAAGGACGAGAGAAAGGAAGAAAGACAGAAGCGAAGAAGAGAGAAAGGAAGAAGAGAAAAAGGAAGAAGAGAGGAAGAAAGAAAAGAGAACAAGAAGTAACGAACGAAAGAAAGAAAGAGAGAAAGTTTTTGGCATTAACGTTAATTTTGTAATAGGATTTTCGTCATGCATGGATTTAGAAAATAAGATGTATGAAAAAGACACAAAATAAAACGTTTGTATCCTCAAACAGTTGGAAGCATAATCCAAGCAAGAAGTTTCTTGAACGAGCAAATCTTTAAACGTTTAAGTTATAACAATGGATTGATTGGCACAGGAATGTATTAGTTCAGCAATCAAATCACCTTGTACGTCTTGAATGACTTGGATGACGTTTTCCTTCCTTCTAACGATTGAATACTTTTCATTATTCAGATATTGTTATCACCAATAAACTCATTGGACCAAGTAAGGAAGTAGAATGTTTTCATAGGATATGGGACCTTTGTATAAGTAACAAAGATGAGCTTATCGTTGTGGATAAGAATAATAATCGTTTGATAAGAATGGGCAAGAATTTAGACTACATCGGAACTGTGGCCAGCTCAGAGAGCTTTAATTTTCCTACAAATATTGCCTGTAGCCATAAGGGAGAGATTATCATTTTCGAGCCGAGGGCAAATTGCATAAAGATTCTTGATGCGATGACAGGTGAAACGACCATTATAACGAAAGTGCATGGAAGGAACTTCAAGATAGTTTTTAAATACGTAGATACCATGGTGAATGGTAATTTAAGATAGAGTAGGAGACGATGAAGAGTAATATACGCTTTAAAGAGGTATACACAGTAACCAAAGACTGCTGGATAGTTTGGTTCTTAAAAGAACTGTATGAAACTTAAAGAGGTAAAATTCTACGTAAAGAATAAGCCTAAAGAATTAGAAAAAGCACGATGCATTTCGGCAGACCACTTATCAAGTGCTATACGTCTGCTAACTAAAGAAACATATCACCTGCTTATATAGTCTAAACAAAACTGATGACATCGACCCATATGTTTCTTTAGTTAGCAGACGTATAGCACTTGATAAGTGGTCTGCCGGAATGCATCGTGCTTTTTTCTAATTCTTTAGGCTTATTCTTTACGTAGAATTTTACCTCTTTAAGTTTCAAACAGTTCTTTTAAGAACTAAACTATCCAACAGTCTTTGGTAACTGTGTATACCTCTTTAAAGCGTATATTACTCTTCATCTTCTACTTTATCTTAAATTACCATTCACCATGGTATCTACGTATTTAAAAACTGTGTTTAAATTTGTTACCACGACAAAATCGCTGTTTTATTATTTGAAGAAATTTCAAGATATCACATGGGATTGCTATAAACCTGAAGGGTCAAGCTGTTGTGTGCGATACCGGAAATCATAGGATTGTGATGTTGGATCGTGATGGGCAATTCGATATTGGCGAGGAGGGGTCGCCACTGGATCAATGGAACATTGTTTAAATGCAGCTTTTGACAAACTGCATAACATATTTGCAGGGTAACATATTTGTTACCGACATGGTTCTCAATAGCATTCAGGTCTTCTCAGAAGATGGTAATTTCATACGATGCATTGGGCCTGAACTCTCGGTGGAACATAGCTTCGCTGAATGCCGGGGGATTGCAATATATGATCAATATGTTGTGGTCTCTGATTGGTACAAAGAAAGGGTGCATGTCCTTACCACAGCTGGTAAGCATATTTGTTGTATAGGTGGTTTAAATCATCCTTCTGGTATAGTTCACGACCATCACGGAATATTCTACGTCTGCGACACTTACAACCATAGAATTGTTGAGCTTGAGCTACGTTTGGAACCTATGCTTTTGCGTGCAGCCGACACAGATCCAAGAAAAAATGATGTTCGCCGCAAATCAAATCCGCAAGAGGATACAGATACTTCCTAAATTAGTTTAAAGCAGAGATTTTAAAAAATGAATTAGATAACTTTATACGTGTGAGTTTCAACGTTTTAATTGCCTCTAGGAGTAGAGAATAACGTGAAGAAATAAGAGATTTGATTGATTGATTTATTGAGACTGATTGATAGATTAATAGATTGATAGATTAATAGATTAATTGATTGACTGACTAACTGACTAACTGATTGATTGATTGATTGAATGATTGAATGAATGATTTGTCCATCGATTGATTGGTTGATTGACTTACTGTAAAATGTCCTACTCCGCTTATCCAAAAGAATTGCAATCACGTTTTCTATGCCGCCAAGATTCCTGCGTTCATTCTGGAACATGTTTGATGCAATAACTCAAAATACGAGATTGAGTGTTTCATCAGGGGTTTTGAACCACGAGTAAATAACGAAAACCGAAGGGCGTTACCACGAGAATTTTTTGCTTTCGAGTGTTTGGGTCCACCTGATGATAAACGAGTTTTTTGAACTAGTTTCTCAGACGAGCTTTCTTATTGATTCACTACATGTTTCTTGCATTGATTTCAATATGTAAATTAAAGAATGTGATCCAGATTGCTATTGATTTACCCACAAGTTTTCTTTGGGCATCAAAATGCTTCCATGAGATGTGGTAGACTTTCATGGATTGGCCAGGTTAATTCATGAATTATTATCTGTTTCCTGGAGGTATAAAACTCGTATCAATTTAACCTGGCTAATGCCAGACGACCTTATTTGTCAAGGGGAGAGCTCCCACCAGTACAGTTTTATTGAGTTTGGGAACTTCAAATGTTTGACTGCTTAATTTTTATGCAAAATGTTCAACAGAACACAACCCTCACTGGCAGATCCAGGCCAAAGCCATTCAAGCCATGTCAGGGTTCGAAATAGCAGCCGGCAATAGTTTTAGGACCATGCCGGCGACTTCTAATCTCAAAATATAACTCAACTTTGGGTTATCGGCGAAATTGCTTTTGCCAAGATCAAAATTAATTATGGTAATTTGTTTTTATTTTCTCTGTATACGATCTCAATAGAAATCAGTATTTGCTTAGCCAGATTGTGTAAACAAGGGTCAGACTAATGGCGTCATTGCAAAGATGAACAAACGTGACGAAAGATAAAAATCAGTCGCTTACTTGATCGATTTCACTGCAGGACAAATTATAATTACAATAACATCCGGTACACGTACCTTGTAGTTATATATTAAATTACAATATATAGATCATGACTTTGTCCTGTGATTTTCCTTTGCACAAATGCAGTGATCAAGCTGCAGTTCAATCCAGTGCCGAAAAGTAAAGATCCGAATTGCTGTCCAGTTTTCCTGATCCTGCCGTCTTTATTATTGCCGCCATTTTTATTTTTAAGTTGTAATGGAGCCCGCATTTTCCTTTTTACAGCGACTTCATTACAGCTCATGGAGCGCGCGCATAAGCGAAAAGGAGACCACAGACCATAGTACCCTGGAAAAAATGACCGACGTCGACTGACGTCTCAGTGGAATCCCTGTTTCGCATCGCTTGATCGGCAGCAATGAATAAATTCCAAAACGTAGACGCCTACAGAGTTGTGCTCTTACATTAATTTATAAATAGCTGTAGAAATATGGTATGCACAAATATCATGATGTCGGGTCGGCGAGTGAAACCAGCAACTTTTGAGAATTGGAGACAGATGAACAAGTATTTTCGAGTTGATGTAACTCGAAAAGTTTTGACTTGTCATATTTGCGTGAAGTGGAAAGCCAAACTTCCTGGGACAAACGCTTTTAATACTGGATCTACCAATTTAAAATCATCGGCTGTTACAAAACACGTTCAAAGTAAGCTTCATAAACAAGCTCTGCGACTTGAAGAGCAGGGGCAGGCAGCCACCGAGGACAGGAATGTACGAGTGCAATTACCACCAGTACCACCTGATGCCCCCATTGCCCAGGCAGGCGGCAATATGGGACGGCTTACACCCGAAAAAAGAACCGCCATGCAAAACCTCTTCGACATTGGATATCTGCCAGCTTAAAAGGGACGGCCTTATTCTGACTTCATTGATCACGTAAGGATTAAAAAGTTACATGGAGTCAAGTTCATGCCTGGAGGTACATACGAGAATGACAAGGGCTGCAAATTATTCATTCACTTTGCTGCCAAGGCGCTGTATGAGAGGCAAGTCAAGGATAAAGTCAAGAGAGCTAATTTTGTAACTGTGCTAGCTGACGGAGCGACTGATGCAGCGAGCAAAGAGAAGGAAGCTATCTACATACTGTTTCTAGATCCAGACGAATTTAAAGCTTCACTTGCTTTTCTAAGTTTGAAGCAGGTGGAATCCCGAGATGTGCTAGGGATTGTAGGTGCTACTATTGATGCCTTTAAAGATTGTGACATTTCAGAGAAACTACAAAGAATTGTCTTTTTTGAGTCTAATGGTACTGCAGTTAATTTAGGTCAGCGAGACGGTGTTATTTCCATACTGCAGCGATAGTTTGGCAAGCACATCAAATTCGTTTGGTGTTTGTCCCATCGACTTGAACTGGCTATAAAGGACGCGATTCAGAACGACATGAAGGAAGTTGAAACTGTAATGCGGGATCTGTATTGTATTTATCAGAACTCTGCAAGGCGACGGAGAGAACTGAGGAGTTTGCGTGAAATCCTGAAAAAAGGGTACAGCTTTGAGAACAGACAAACCCAGACTTCCAAATCGAGTGGTACCCGCTGGATTGACCACAAGTTGCGAGCAATGAAAGCTTTCGTCGACAAGAGGGGACTGTACTTGGCCTACATTCAGAATGTCGTTGCTGGCACAAGCAAGCAGAATGACAAGGCGGCGCATAGCAAAACCTACCATGTTGCTAAAATGTGTATTGTATGCTGACATCCTGGAGTCAACTCGGCTACTTTCCTTGATCACTCAGAAGACAAGCCGAGCTGACCTCATCAAGCAAGTTGAGGCAGTTGACAAAACTCTCAATGAATATCAGATCATGAAACGTAGAGCACAAGAATCAGATGCGACTGTTACATCTGTGCTGCTAACTATAAAACATGTGCTCTCTATGATCCAACAGGAAGTCCTGTCAGTCAGCCAACAGCATCAGTATCAGAGTGTTGCCGTAAGACATCTCCAGCAGGGCAAGGCTGCAGTTAACTCCCTGGTGCATCCCAATGTTGTAGCCATCTACGAGTCACTGGCACGCAGTTATGGATGTTTGGTGGATGCTGACAAGGATGAATCGTCCAAAGAAACAAACGATGCAGATGAAGTAGCACACAGCATCACCAAATTATTGTATACTCGCGTTTGGATGAAGGACGCGACTGAAGACAAGCTGTCAGTACAAATGGAAACAATCTCCAATGTTTTCAAGAGCTTCAAAGACATCGACCCACTACGCCAGACCAACAAGGAACTGTTACAAGAACAGTATGTTGTGCTTGTGTAGTGGGCAACTTCATACTTTGACGTTGCTGTTATCGCCTTCATGGATCTGTGGCCAAGGCTCTGGGAATTAAAGCAAGACGAAGCACCAGAACTTTGGGCACTGATCGAGCTGTGTCTCTGCTGCTCCGCATACGGCAATGCAGTGTGCGAGTCGTTTATCTCATACTTGAGTGTAGTCAAGACTGACTGTCGGAACAGGTTGAATGAAAGCAACTTGATTGATTTGATGCGCATCAAAGTGAGAGACCCATCCCTCCACGTTTACCGTGAACGTTTCGGTGAGCTTGCTGTAGAACTCTGGAACAGTGATAAATTATGGAAGAAAACCCAAGGAAAACGAAAGCAGTATGAACCAAAAGGAAGCGCATCAAAGAGAACAAGAGAGAGAGAGAAGGAAGAATTCCAAAAGGGATTGGTTAAAAGATGTTGGAAGTGACTCACCTCCAACATCTTTTGGATAATCTGAAGGCGAGGAAGATGGAGAGGAAGAAGAGATTAAAGCTGATTTACCGGAGGAAGATGCCCGAGAACAAAGCCAAGAAAACACACCAGCCAACTCTTCTCAGTTGGAATTGTCAGAAGGCTTGGACGACAGTGATCGTGAAGATCCTCTCCGGGGTGGAATGAGAAGTATTGATTCGAACGATAGTGATGAGGAATAAACCGAGTACTAGTTTTATACTAGGAGACCAACTTGTCGTTACGTATGCATTAATATCATTTAATATATATTATATAACTTGTCTTAACTGAACAGAACTTGTCTGTTTTTGTGCAAAATAAAATGTTGTAATTATTCTTACAAAATAGTTAGGTACCGTAAGATGAGATATGTAACACGAACTCAGCAGCAGAGCTGTCAGTAAGTTTACATCTGACTGCCGAAGAACTTTACATGTGATCAGATCAAGTATAAATTTATTTAATACAGTAACACTGACATATTGAATATACTAGAATATCAAAATTGTTAGTTCAACAGACAAAGACAATAGCATCTAACTTGTTAAAGAATTTTTACATTACAAAATAAATGTATTTAATTTTGGCTTACATTACTTTTTATTTGGGCCTATGTCCAGAACGTAACTTTGCTGCTTGGGAAACAGCCTGCAAAAATTTTGACCTACAAAAAACAGCCTACAAATTTAGGCATATTTTCTGAACGTTGATTTCGAACCCTGCATGTCTGTCGAAAAAGAAGCAAAAACACAGAAAGTCCCGTTTTCGTTACTTATAATCATCAATTACGAAATACCAAATGAATTCCCGTGTTTAGAGACTGATCCAAATGCGCGGGATGTTGCGAGACTTGAGAAAAACGTCATAAAACATGAGCCGCTAAGCAAATGTTTTTAGATTTTCGAAAGTCGAGCAATATCCCAAGTGTTTGGATCACAGTATCTAAACATGGAAGACAATTTGGAATTTCTTTTATAAAATAACGACAGATAAAATGCAGTTAATAAACACAGTGATGAAGTAAGCAATTCTCCCGAAAATCATCAACTACGCACCAATCAGAGCCAAGCTTATGAAGATCAAACTCTGGTCAACAAAGCGAAGCCACTTCAACGCAGTGACAAAGAGGAAAAACAAGCTTGTTTTTTTTTATAAGCTATTTGAAAGTCCTGCAACGCACCAAGTGTTTGAATCAGTGTTCAAACGCACAAAGCTGTTACGTGTTCCTTTCATATAATAATAAGACTGAACGTGGAAAACAAACTTCAGTATACTTTTGGCGAAAAATTTTCTGTGTTTGGATACTCTTATCCAAACACGGGTATTAACCAATCAGAGCTATTTTCAGGCTTCCATAGCGACAAGCTTATTTGTGGATTACTATCCTTCAACTTACGCCAAGTATTCTTTTACTCATATGAGAATAGTATTTCATATGTGAATTGTTTCGATTTAATATGTGAAATAAAAATTTCAAAAGTGAAATTAATCTTCCATTTCATATGTGAAATACGTGTCTCGTACACCAAGATTTCACAAGTGAAATTTTAAGCCAGTTGATCTCACGTGTGAATTAGGTATCACATATGTATTTTTCTCCATTCCAACTTTTTCAGAGCAAACTAGCTCCATTCAAGTTTAGCGTCTTCTTTTTATTAAGCTAAGTCAGTTACTCTTTACTAAGAGACTAAAAAAATAAAAATTACATGGTGAAGATGGAACAGGACTCTGTACTCGTGTCAAAGATTCACTACGAAACCTCGATCCAAACAAGCCTTCCGCTTTCAATCGATTTTTCCGTTCACAAAAATATTACTCTACATTTACATATCTTTCCTCATCAAGCCAACCACTAAACGATTTTTTCATCGATTTTGGACTCTTTAATGTAACGTGTGGCCTTCCGTACTTATCGAAATCACCAAATGTTGCATAGACCAATTTCTTGTTCTTATCCAAATGTTCTTGTAGTTCAGATTTCTTTAACGAACCAGATTCATCGTCAAAATCGTTAGGATCCTCACCAGTACTGAGGTGAGCCAAGTAATCACGGGCTATCCTTGCATCCCGACCTAGAATGTCCTTTATTCCAAGCTCCGGGGTGTCTACGCCGGCCAAACGATATTTGAATCTCATCAATTCGCCATTGTGTTCGAATACTAAGTCGCAAGTATCTCCGTCGTGAATATGAATCACCTTCGCATTGGTTCGTTTACCTTTGAACGTAAAACGACCAATGTTTTTGTTTGTAACAGCTTTAAGCTCTTGATAAGCCATCCTTGTGGAACTAAAACCGATACAATATCACGGTAACCTTTCTTAAATATTGCACCGTGGTCTTCGGCCTTGAGGTTATTAACTTACCAGAAAGATAACTGATAAGTACAACCGGAAGTCACTTGGCAACCATCATTGTCGTTTCCATGCCAACAATCGTGGACAAAAATGTTTGGTACTGAATTTGATCAGTTCAAGTCGCCACAAAGAAAATCGTAGTTCCCCTTCCGTCCTTATGATTTAGTAGTTATCTCAGCAGCATGTGAGTCATGCATGGAATATTGTATTGAGAGAACGAGAGTATCGCGTCAAAAATGTGATTCCTCAAATGCTTTCGTTATGAAATTCTCTGACAGGATATAGGTTTTGAGCAATGGTACTTGAAGACCTGAGAACCTTCAAATAAGATTGAAACTCTCTCCTACCGATCATCGGATGCATAAGACCCAGATGCCAGACATAGTTCTAAATCGGGCTTTTTACTTTGGAAGAGGGGGAGTAAGGAGAAACCAAAGAGCGAATGGGAGGTGAATCTCCTACCTCCTAAAAAAATAAAAGTTATAGAACAGTCTGTTTGCCTTATTACGTCAGCTGAATACAACTACTGGAATACTATTTGTTCTTCTCGTTTTCGTGCAAACATTGAATTCCCAGCGTTAATGGAAAGAAAATTGCTCCAATTAACATTACAAACCAGTGGCGGCGGAACTGGGGGGCTTAGGGGAGCTTCAGGCCCCCCAAAAGTAAAAGTGGAGTGCTTAGCCCCCAAAATATTTACTGGAAAAATATAAAATGATGAAATAGACAATATAACAGACATTGTGATTCAATCAAGATTTGAGTAAGCAAAAAGTGTATTTACATTAATTTATTTCTTACCTATCTTTACCATTAAATCTGAAGCTTTGATAAAAAGTTCCTGAGTTAAATTGGTTAATATTGTCTCACATCTCGAAATTTCCGACTGCCATCTTGCATAAATTGAATTCGTTTATTTGGAGTAAATTCTTCATGTAAAACTGAAACTCAGAGATCTAAGGATAACAATAAATTTTGTTACCGATCCAAAACAAGCCATAATCCTTCTAAACAAATCCACATGGTGTGAGAAAAAAGTCAAAAACCTGCATGAATATTAAAATAATTTTAATAAAAATAAATAGTGATCAATGGAGCAGTCAAAACCATTTAAGTTCTTTTCACCTCTTCCATGGAAGTGGCAAAGGGGTTAAGAAAACCAAAATTCTGAATACAGGCAAAACGAAGTATTAACTGTAGAAAATGAAAGTGGTCTTACATTTGGCTTATGCTAATATATCTTGTTAATGATTGTCAGAATGCAAAGAAAAATTCATTTAGGCTTTATGTATACGAAACAACCGGGTACTATTTTTATGTTCGGATGCGCACTAAGAAATGTTTCATAGCTAATACTCCAAACTCAATTAAAATTTTTCTTTGGCTTAGTTGAAAATTAGCCCCCCGAAAAGAAATGTTGTTCCGCCGCCTCTGTTACAAACAATATTTCGAAAGGAATTCTGGTAGTTGAATTCAGCGGATGTATAAAGTGAAGCGGTCATTGCTATATTTTGAATTATAATCTCTTGCATTTAAGCCTGGTTTCCATATAGTTGTAATGGTTGTCGACGATGATCGCCGATCGAGTCTTACAACAATTACGATTAAATGGGAACGCATGTCGTAAATGTTATAATTCTATCGGCGATCAGTCGGTGATTGTTGTAGAAGTTGAAACAGGTTCAACATCTACAACAGTTACAACAATCGCTGACAAATCACCATTTAATGGAACGTTCGTGGCCGAATGTCTGCAACAAAAGTGCCTACAAGACCACAGTCACAGAATAATATTTTATATATTATGTAATGATGAGTCAAACGCAGAGTTTTACTTAAACTGACGAGCGGTTCATGGATGTTGTTCGTGTATACCCAGACACCTTCCAAAGATCATCAGTTTTGTTTTGCGAAAAAAAGCACTGAATCAATTTATGTTTTATCTTCCTTAATTTTTTGCGAACCCTTGCTAAGGCAAGCAACAACATCTTTTTGTATTGTACCTGTAACCTTCGACTTAACTGTACCATCTACGTTCAGCGTTTTAATGTGAGGAATATTTTACGACAACATTTTCGAAGCCAAATTCTGGCTCTCGTCCGGGTCTAAATTTTTCCTAACCAACCGCTTGCGCAGTTTCAACGATAAATCGGCAATCACTAAACCAAGACGTCCTGTGTACTAGAGGGAAATCGATGCCTAAATTACAACAATTACAACTATATGGAAACACAATTGTTGTAATGAAATTGCTGACAGTCACCGATTGAACTACAACGATTACAACTATATGGACACCCGGCTTTAGAAAAACAGCGTTGCTTGCAGGGGTCTAATTTAAAATTTTCACTTCAGGGACAGCAATGCCCTTGGACTCCACGTTACCTTCAAATTTTGCTATCCTGGACATTTTTGTATTGTACCTTGGCCAAACTTTTACAATCATGCAGAGTGGGCATCCAACCATGTCCAACAAATAATTGTGGATAAGCATGGTTCACATGAGCAGCATAAGCATAAGGACAAGATCAATGCGAAAACAAAGGACGGCATCTCCTCTTGGACTTGCGAAGGTAAAACAAGACTTTGTCTTTGTTTCGTCTTTTGTTCGGCTCTTGGCTTATGCTTGGACTATAATCTTATGCTTATGATCACAACCATTCTTATGTCGCAGGTTTAACTTCATTCCTTTGTTTTGCATTTTGTTTTGTCCTTATGCTTATGCTTATGCTCACGTGTGAACCAGGCCATAGGTAGCACAAATGGAGATTAACATTTGCAACACACTGGGTTCGGAAATGTAGGGTTGCTAACTGCATGACGTACGTAATTTTTCAATGATGTGAAGAAGTTCCATTTTCAATTTAAATTTCCATTATTTTCAATGATAATTATTATATGGAGTTGAGAGGTATGTATATTAGTTAAAAATTCTAGGCTCTGACATTTGGGCTAAGTTTGTAAAGTCGTGCTACTAAATCATACATTGCAGGGGTTAAAAGAAAAGTTGTCATGAAAAAAGTTCCTGGGAGACCGCCTTACTCAAAAGCTTATTTCAAAATCTTCAAAAACACATTTCAGTTCTCGAAAGAAGTGCCCCTTGTTATATACTTTGATGAACTACAAACCACTATCTGCCTTTCGCTCTGGTTTTTCCCTAGATAACTTTGATATGAGTCTGAATATACTGAATTCACCGAACACAGATACAGGGAACTCCCTCTTAACGAACACCCCTCAAAGACGGACACCACCTTTGGAACAGGCCGTTTATACATTGTTTTGCCATAAATAAATTCTCTCTAAGGCGGACACTACTCTAAGACGGACAACGAACACTCTTCAAGGTGGAAAAAGGTTCGAAATATCTCCCAGAGAGGACAGTCAATGGCCCGACTAATTGAATCGGATGACGAAATTTGAATATGTCACGATAACGAACACAATTTCTGTTCGAAAAATTAACAAATTTTAAGTCCAGTGGACTTAACTACCTGACATACATTGAAAGGCTTTCACTCAAAACGTCAGTATCTTTCTCTCGCTGCAGAAAGACGAGCGCTAAGCGACCGAAGTTTTAATCGGTTCAATACTGATGTTCCTCTGTCAGATTACGTCATCTCTCTCTAAGACGGACACCTCTTTAAGACGGTTATTGAGTGTGGCCTCGAAGGTGTCCGTCTTTGAGGGAGTTCACTATATATATAAGCCTCGATGCCCTCAGTTGCCTGATGATCACATAGACGCGTCGAACTCTAACAATGGCTACAACAATTCGAAGCTTATAAGCAGGGCCGTACACAGAAATTCCCCAGGGGGGGTGTAAGCTCATTTCAACCGACTGACGCACGAGCATGTACCCACTATATCCTATCAATCGAAGCTTTTGTCTTTCGGTCGAGTGCCTACTAAAATAACGCTTTTCAGGTGGTAAAATGGTCAATTAGTCCTACGTTAATAAGTACGCACTATCAATACAGAATGAAAACATGATGGCATTTTAATATTAAAATTCATGTCTTTGGTGATCTCTCATTGATTACATGTAAGCAAAACATTTAACATCAACTTTAGATTTGTGAGTATTAAATTTGGTAGTTTGAAATTAATTTAAATTGATAAGTGCTAAAAGTTAATGATTCCATTTGTCCGGGCTTTAATGATTCTACTTGTCCGTGTTAAATCGAACACGTCTTTTCTTCAAATAAACCCAGTTTTGAATAATGGTGTTCAGGTCAAACCCCTCTGAAAGATCTCTTTCACATGAAATCAACATAAGAGATTCCAGGCGATCTTGGAGCATAGTGCTTCTTAGCTTGTTCTTGACCACTTTCAGTTTGCTGAATAATCATTCATTTGAAGCCACAGTGACTGGTGCCGTTTGAAGAAACGTGAACGCCATGTTGCAGGTGGGGTAGACAAGCTTTCTCTTACTGACGAAGGCAGCAACTTCGCGGACTGACTTGGTTTTCAACGACTTTCCATCGACAGACTCTTCTCTCAAGACAATGGGCTCTCCGACAAGGCTTCTACTTGTTAAGCTTCCGCCCAACAACATGCACAAACTCTCTGCTAATTCTTCACTGATTTCTTCCCACAGTGGCAGCAAGACTGAAAAGGATTTTATGTTCATAAAAATCCGATTCCAGCTCTCTCTACAATCTGTAACAATCTGGTCAAGAACAGAGAACGTTTCCTTCCTGTAAAAAATGGCGAAACCAACCTCAACCTCGTTTTTACACTTATCATCCAGCCTCCTTTGGAGCACTCTTCTCCTGTGATGATGACTGAATTCTTCTTCCGGGTCGCATCCAACATGTCTTGCCATCACTGCAGGAGCCTTCACCTGCTTATCTACATCAACGTCATTACGAATCCTTTCCAAAGCCTTTGTTGTTGTGGACAACAAAGTAAGCGCATCAAGCAAGTTCAAACCTTCTTCCTGAAGCTGAACGACGAGCACCTTGCAATGACGCATAATAAATCTCATTATTTCCAGGCTGAAAATGAGTGCTATGGCCTTTGAGTTCAAAAGTGCTATGGGCCTTTTCACGGGTGTTCGTGTCCGAATCCAGCTCTTTGTTGATACTTTTCTGAAGCAGAGAGACTATCGACTGAAAGGAGATCCAAACACTGTCGATGGACTCCGATCTGGCTATCCACCAAGTTTGGGAAAGATTTTGTAGTTTTAATGCTCTTTCGACGCCCTCTTACACATTTGTAAGTGCTTCAGACCGCTTGGTGCCGCTTGAGAAAAACGAGTACAGTGATTGTAGGACGACAAACATTGATGACACGATGATACAAGCTTTAAGGTACATGAACGATCTTCAAGCTCGATACTCAGAAAATGATTTCTGAGCCCCAGACGGGGATCGAACCCGCAACCTTCTGACGACCGGTTAGACGCTCTAACCATTGAGCTACCGAGACTCAGATGGTGAGCTAAGCTGCAAATTCGATATATATGTGCGACCTAAGCGGAAGCCACTATATATTATTAATGATTGAAGCAGTTTGATGTATGAGAAACGTGAGAGCTTGGACATATTAAGGTAGATGAACGATCTTCAAGCTCGATACTCCGAAAATGATTTCTGAGCCCTAGATGGGGATCGAACCTGCAACCTTCTGATGACCGGTTAGACGCTCAATCTGCTTCAATCATTAGTAATATATAGTGGCTTCCGCTTAGGTCGCACATATATATCGAATTTGCAGCTTAGCTCACCATCTGAGTCTCGGTAGCTCAATGGTTAGAGCGTCTAACCGGTCATCAGAAGGTTGCGGGTTCGATCCCCGTCTGGGGCTTAGAAATCATTTTCTGAGTATCGAGCTTGAAGATCGTTCACGTACCTTAATATGTCCAAGCTCTCACGTTTCTCAAACATCAAACTGATACAAGCTTTGCAACTTCGCTCTACAAATGTATTCAACCGATGAGATTGGCACGGAATGTAAGGCACTTCCTTCTCGGGGAAATCTTTTTTGATCTTCTCATTAAGCTTCTTGTGACAACCGTTGTACTCTCCAGACATACACGCCGTGAAGTCATAGGACTGGAAAAGAGCTTCCCCGCATCGACACTATGCTCGTTGAGACATGTCAATATCTCTGTTGCATGTCCATCACCAGATTTATCTCCAAGCACCGTCAAAGAAGCAAACGTTCCACCGGTTTGTTATCTGCGACGTACATCACAACGATAGACATCTGCTCTTTATTGCTCGAATCGGGAGTCGTGTCGGCCATCACCAAGAATGCTGGTGCTTCTTCTAATTCCTTGACAACTTGAATAACACGACTTTCAGTCTGCAGAAATTATGTTTTAGTTGGCAGTCTGCCGACTAAAACATAATTTCTGTCGACTGAAAGTCGTGAAAAAAATTTGGGGGGTGTCGCACCCCCCATACCCCCCTAGCTCCGGACCTGGTTATAAGCTATTCTTTTCTACACCTTCTACTGCTTACGGTATTGAGCATCTCTTATTCATTAGGCAATATTTCTCGTCAGTGAGATATTCCTTGGTATATACTATATTTGCATGTATTATGTGTGTATATGCTGATATACAAACGTCATTTATTGCTTGCTAAAACACTTTCCCAGGCAAATTCTTTCCCGTGAAGACCGAACAAATGAGGTTAAGCCCTGGCCAAACGAATGCAACATCATTCAACATTGTTGAATTCAGCTTTGTTGGATGATGTTGGACTGCTTGGCCAAACAAATGTAACATGTTGTGTGGTGCGGACCCGAATTGTGGATATCAAAGATACGGGACGAATAATGATCCCGAATTTTAGGCCAAACTACCCGTTGCCCTTGCCTAAGAGATGACTTGCAACGCCTGCGCGAGCGCAAAAATGTTGAACAACGTTGCATCAAATGTTTGATGGAAATCAAACTTCTTTTAACATGATGCAACATGATGCAACATGATGCAACATGATGCAACATGATGCAACATCATACAACATGATGCATTATGGTGGTTAAACGAGTTCAACATGTTGCATTCAACAATGTTGAACGATGTTGACCTTGTCACGATACTTTTTGCTATTCATTTGACGTTATCCATGCATTCAGTTAATCTGTTTGCTTTGTTTCCGGTCAAGAAACAAAGGAAAGCGACTTGTAAACTTAATAGCGAGGATTAAATTGATTAAAATCTAAATTTTGATTTAATCCTTCACTTTTTTCAATTCTTGCAATCAGCATGCATCGACATATGAGCAAGCTTTCACGAAACCAGCTTTCGACTTAGAAAATTCAATTTGAGACAATGCTTTAACCATGCATAACCAAACAGTCAAATCGTACAGTTGTTTTCCATGGGTTGTGACTTGTGAGTTACATATTTCATGATCATTCGTCACTATTAATTACATTTTAAAATGATGACACCATCTTACGACAAAGTATTGTTCCAACTAAACGTGTGTTTGTGGTTAACGTTGAGAACAGCTGGACATCTCATTAGTGATTCCACTTCTAGAGGACGAATACGAAAGCAATAAATAATTCAGATGTTCTTGACATGGCAGAAGCAGGCGATGAAACGCTTGCTGGATCTTTGGATGGGTATTCTCTCATTTTTAAACGCACCATGAACGATGGACGAGTTGCAGCTGTAAAGAGAGTAATCACTGGGACTACAGACATAAACGAAGTCAATAAACTTATTGAACTATCGAAGCACAAACAACACGAGAATGTCATCCGCTACTTTTTAATCGAACAGCAAGATCCTTACTGCTTCATTTACCTTGAGCTTTGCAGTGGAAATCTCTGCGATTTCGTCGAAGATCCAAGGTTTGACCGCGGTGGACTGGATCAAAAGACGGCTGTGAAGCAGATTGCACTTGGTCTTGAACACATTCATCGAAATGGCATCTATCACTTAGATTTAAAGCCAAGTAATATTCTCATATCGTGTGGTATCCAAAAAAGGGTTGTTTTGGCGGATTTCGAAGTGAGTAAGAAAGTCTATGATGGAAAGGAATCCATAAGGACAAGAACGTTTGGTGGAACGATTGGCTGGATAGCACCAGAAATTGAGTACTTTCACGAATGTGAACACCGACTGACGAGAAAGGCGGACATTTTCTCGTTTGGACTCCTTGTACATTATGTCCTGACTCATGGTTCACATCCGTTTTCTTGCCATTCGAAGATTGTTCCAGATAAACTTCAGGAAGCCCAGCAACGCATTAAAGCGTATGGTACCAAAGAGGGTGTGGAGCTTGACCTTAAAATGATTGGTGAATCAGATCAAGACGGCGTTCTGGCAAAAGACTTGTTGTTCCATCTTTTGGACAAAAATCCAGAGTTGCGACCTGACGCCCGAGATGTCGTGAAGCATCCATTCTTCTGGTCAGCGTACCGGCAGTTCCAATTCTACAAGGTGGTGGGCGACTGCACTGAAAGTCTTCGTTCAATGAACCACAGATTTGATGCCTCCCAACGATTGCGGGCCAGACTTGATAAAGATAAAAAGAAAGTTATTCAAGGCAACTGGCTCTCCCAATTAGACACGGAACTCAGACGTCGGTACAAGAATTACCAGAAACCTGTGAAACGAACGAAAGGAAGCGGTCCGTTTGAAGTCGGTGCCGAGCACGTCTCGGAACTTATTAGAGTTATCAGAAATCACTGGGTACACCATGGTGGGAGTGATTCAAAGGGTTTTAATGTAGGTCCTCTAGGAAGTCTTGATGAATCAGAAGACCATTTTCACAAATGTTTACACTCGTTTACCAAGAGCTTTCCTCAGTTACTTTTGCATACATATAAGGCCGCGGTACCGTGGAGAGATGACGTCAAATTACGAGAGTTTTATCCAGAATGTGACTTCCCCAAATTCCGGGTAAGTGCAAGTCAATTGTTTCAAAGAAGCACTTAAATATTCCGATATTCTGACGTTTTTTATTTCAAAATAACGTTCAGATCAGATATCGTGTGTTGAGTACATCATATATTCACATAAATATCATAAAACTAGCAATTATGCAATTCCTAAAATCTGACCAGTAAAGTAGTTTGGATTTGAAGGCAAAGCAATGACATCCGAATTAGTAACAATGATATCTTTATATGTACATGTACATGTATATGTATATGTATATGTATGCATGTGTAAATGATTATTTATATGGATATGCATAGATGTATAGATGTGTAGATTTTTAGATGTATACATATATAGATATATATACGTGTATATGTGTAAATGTGTATATAGGAATATAGGTATATAGGTACAGCAAATTGCATAAATTTTGGCAAACCTAAAGATATCGTTAAAAAAAGCATGTATAGATAAATCTGTAACTATGAATACTTTAATAAACCTTAATACATTAGAGAATGGCCAAATAATGTACCAAAAAACACATAGCAAATCTTCACTGATCGTTGAAGTGAGAATAAAATGGAGATACAATGGTTTTGATATGTTTTTATGTTGATATGTTTTGTGTTATAATTTTTGCAATTTGCTGTATATAGGTATATATGTATATATGAATACATGTATGTAATTCTTTGGTTGGTCTTACATTAGTTCAGCGCATACTTAACTTTTCTTCGTTTTAATTTAATGTAGCTGCTCACAAAATTTTCAATGAGACTAAAAATTTCAAAACCTAAATAATGTTTGGTTTTTTCGATATCATTGCAGGAATTGCAGAATGACGACAAGAGGCAGACTTTCGAGAGCAACGGGCGTTGTTTGCGTAAGTGACTTACCTTACGAAAATTTTACGTGATTTTACACATGCGATATCATGCGATCACATGTGATCACACGTGCAAAGATCAAATATGTTTTTAGTTCCCCATATGTAAACTTAAGAGTTGTAACTTTTCTCATTTTTAAGTCTTCTCACATGTTCAGTTTTCATATAAAAGAAAATTACACATGTTTTACACCGTGGCTTGTCATTCTCATGTCTCAATTTCATATATGAAATCTGGCATGTGGAATTTTCATGAGGTTACCGTCATAGATGAACGGGCCGGGATGCGAGGGGCCATAGCCCTCAAGTTGACGCAAAAAATTTGCGGCAAATAGGCCAACGGCAATTTTTTCGTATAGTTCCTAATTCAATGAACATCTCAGTTGAATATTTATTATATTGAAAGAACTCGCTAAATTAAAATATCTTTTGTCTCAAGACAGGGGGCAGATGAGCTCCTGACAGCATTTAACAAGATCGCTCAAGATTTGCTCCATATTCACACTAAAACCTGGTTAACACGAGCAACAAAAGCAAAAGGACAAGACAAGCACAAAAACAAAGCATATCTCCTCTGAGACTTGCAACAACAAAAAAACCAAGAATTTTTCTTTGTTTCATCTTTTGTTCGACTCTTGGCTTATGCTTGAACTATGATTTTATGCTTATGATTACGACGATCCTTATGTTGCAGGCTTGACTTCATTCCTCTGTTTTGCCTTTTGTTCTGTACTTATGTTTATACTGATGTTCACGCGTGTAAACCAGGCGTAACTTTAGCTGTGAAAGTGCGAGTTAACACGCCATTTAAAAACCGTTCTGTCTGAAAAGTTACCATGATTAAATGTTATGAGTAAGTATAAAGTTCATGTACATTTGGAAGATACGGAAGAGCGAGAATTTCAAGGACTGCCAGCAACCAATCAGTGGACGGACCCTTGAAGATATTTTGTTATTTCACGGGTGAAAACACGTGGAATTGGATAATTTTCACATATGAAGTTTTCATTTTATAATTATGAAATCGGAACTTGCTCACATATGAAATACCAAGTTCACATGTGAAATGACCTTGTTCAAAATTTCACATGTGAAATACTGTTTCTATAAGTTAAGTAATGTGAAATTTTCGAAAGAGGAGGCCGGCGCATGGACCAAAAGACAAGCTCAGGCATATTATAATACGTTTTATAAAGTAACACGTGTCCTACGCACGCTCTGATTGAAAGAGCCTCATTTTCTCTCAGAGTACAGAGACACGGCTGACGTCATTTTCATTTTGTATTAAAGTATAGAGATATGATTGACGTCAAGAAAACTCGAGAAATCCTAGGTTATTTTACAACACAAATAAAAGATAGATTTTGTGTCTCTGTACTGTGATAGAATTAAATATTCATGAAGCCATTTCAAAGGGGAAAAAAACCTAGAAAACACTCGGTTACGCCTCGTGTTTTCACTTGGCGTTTTTCCAGTTGAAATGTAATTCATGTTTCTATCACAGCACAGAGACACTCAAGCAATTTTCTATTTGTTCTTTGCGAACACGGTTATGACATTACAGGCACCCCATGAAGCCAGTATCAGTTCCGGACGCGAATGGAAACACTTACATTGACACAAGTAATTGTTCTTGGCACGAATGTGAAGCTCAGATTGGCTTACTCATGCCAGAACTTGTTCTTGCCGCGAGTGGGAACCTCTGATTTGTTTACGAACTAATATAGAAAACGTCCCATTTGATATTGGAAATAAAGTTCGTTATTGACAATAATTGTTGCTTAGTTCTTTGCTTATTTTATAAAAGAAACAGAAACTGTTTTTGTTGTGTTTATGCAGCCTGATGCAAACACTCAGAGAGGTTGGGAGAACTCTCAAGAAGCCGTTTAAGCCCTCGATTTTCGGTCTCTGGCCTACACAACAGTTTTCGGTCTCTCCCAACCTTCTTCTTGTGCTTGCATCAGGTTACATAAACACGGCAAAACAGTTTCTATTTCTTAACTAAAACAGCTACTTCGTCCATATTGAAATACCAGTTATTAGGCCAGATTTCTCAGTTTATTCTACGCGATTGTTTTCGTTTTGGCCAATAATATCTTGTTTTTCGGGTGATTGTATTTCGTTTTTCGTACAGAGATTGTTGCCACTAATACACTCGTTGGACCAAATGAAAAAGTGGGAAGTCTTCACTGCATATGGGGTGTTTGTAAGAGCGACAAAGATGAGCTTATTGTTGCAGATAAGAACAACAATCGTTTGATAAGAATGGCTAAGAATGGAGACTACATAGGAACAGTGGCCAGCTCAAAAAGCCTTAATTCTCCGAGATGTGTTGCCTTTAGCCATAAGGGAGAGATTATTATTTCAGAGCCAAGAGAAAATTGCGTAAAGATTCTTGATCGTACAACAGGTGAAACGACCATTATAACGCAAGCTAATGGAAGAAACTTCAGGACACCAGAGGGAATCGCAATAAACAGCCAAGGCCTGATTTTTGTCTGTGATGCCGGAAACGAGCGGATTGTAATGTTGGATCGTGATGGGACGTTCGAGATTAGCGAGAGTGGTTCAGGCAAGGTTCAGAAGACACATTACGAAAATGCAGTTTTTGACAAGGAAGACAACATCTTTGTTACTGACACCATCGGTAGCAGAATTCATGTGTTCTCAAAAGATGGGAATTTTGTGCGCTGTATTGGACAGGAACTCTCAAAGGAGCATAGCTTCATAGAGTGCTGGGGGATTGCTATATACGAACAATATATGGTTGTATCTGACTTCTACGACGACAAAGTGCATGTACTTACCACTGCAGGTGAACACATTTGCTGTGTGGGTGGTTTTGACCATCCATCTGGTTTAGTCCACGACCGTAACGGGATATTCTATGTCTGCGATACCTTTAAACATAGAATTGTCGAGCTTGAGCTTCGTTTGGAACCCACAGTATCCCTTACAGTAGGCACAGACCCAAGAAAGAGCGATGTTCGCCGCAAATCAACTCCACAAGAAAACACGGATACTAGCTAGATTTGTTTAAAACAGAGATCTTAATCATTACTTTAATCACTTTGTACGTGGGGGTTTAGTTGCTTCCAAGCAGTGCGTGA
This sequence comes from Heliopora coerulea, assembly GCA_030142905.1. NCBI lineage: Eukaryota > Metazoa > Cnidaria > Anthozoa > Scleralcyonacea > Helioporidae > Heliopora > Heliopora coerulea. The sequence goes on along the minus strand of JASJOG010000279.1, from coordinate 52,679 downwards.
ATAAATAAATGATTTCATTGATTGAATTATTGACGGATTAATAGATTGACTGATAAATAAATTGATTGATTGATCAATTTGACTAATTGTTTGATTGATTGATTGATTGATCGATTGATTGAATGATTGATTGAATGATTGATTGATCGATTGATTGACTATCGGCTAGACTGACCGATTTATGGATGGAAATTTACAGAAAATTCAAAACAGGGCCGCAAGAATAATTACAAGCAAATCATGTGAAGCTAGATCAATAGATCTATTGAACGATTTAAATTGGAAAACTCTTAAAGAAAGAAGAGCGTACCAAAAAGCTGTGTTCAAAGCAAGTAACAAAAAATGTGGCTAGAATGTTTACAGTCTCAAATAATAGGAAATACCAACTTCGCTTCATGAAAAAAGTATAAGTTGCTCGGGCGTTTTTTATGTTTTGGAGTAGGTAATTGGACCCACACTGGTGTTATAGTTATGTAAATGTGAAAATTTAATGATTGGGAGTTAACATGGTGATAATATAGTGCGCCTTAGGTCCCGGGCTATAACGCGCGTGGGATGGCTACACATAGGGTAACAAACAAAATGCAATAAATACTGGATTTCAACAAGCTAAACAATACACACAAATTGAACTACTTAACCAAGGAAAACAATCAACAAACAGAAATAGCCCCATATTTTCTGTTCCATACAACAACAACACGAAACACATTGGACAAATACTACGCAAACACTGGCACATAATTGAGCAAGATCCCACACTGAGCATTCTCTGGCCAGAAGCTCCTATTGTGGCATATAAGAAAAATAAAAATCTTTAAGACTCTCTTGTACGTGCCAAATTACAAACACCAAATTAACCAGTGACAACACAGAATACTACAATTACAAACAACTCACTCACGACTACTTAGGTCAACTCGCCAAACAATTTGCCAGTCATCCATAAGTGAACCTGTTTATGGTAATCCAAACCATGGGCTTGCATACATCCTCCGGAAAGGATTCCACCAATCCTCCACTCCCAACAAGACATGTGGTGGACAACAACTCCCAAAGACAACTGGGTTCACCACCGGTCAATGAACACCAAAGAAACCAAGACCATATATCTCCAGGGCAACTTGGGATTATCAAGTGTAGTATCTAGTGTAAACATCATGCCTAGAAAGCCTGTGTCCGCTGGCGAGATCTTTTATTATCCTCTACCTACCATTAGCTGCGGGAACTAAATGAGTTATGTTTTTCTACTTTAATGCAAAATAACCCTTTTCATGTAATTATAGAACTCGTCCACTATCTCTCTTCAACGGCCATTGTTGGGCAGTTGGCAGATCGCTGCATAGATAGCTAAGATTCGTAGGGTCGTAGTTCGATCCCGAACTTGAGGCTTAAAGCTGTATTTAGCCGATTTTGCGTCCTTTTCATCCAGTTTGTCGTCCCGCTTTAGGTGTCGTGGTGACCCAGTGGTAGTGTACGTGTCTCTCACTATTCTAACTAGGGTTCCATTCCGTCTTCATGCAGTTGTCTGATTAAAATTATCTTGGTCACCTGTAAGAAGAGTGCGGTGCAGTTGTACTCGACCAAACATCTCAGGTTTTCTCCGGTTACTCCAGTTTCCTCCTGTCGTTACTTTGGACCAATGATGGGTGGTCCTTGCTGGACCTCTAGGGAGAACAGCTCATGTAGCTAATAGAGTTATCCAGCATAAATAAAGACACGTTTTTACTCATCACACTGCTAAAGACTGTTGATAAATTTACGTGCCAACGCTCCCAGGGATCGTATACAGGGGAAATATGCCGGTTACTACACCCTGGGATATCGGAACATACATGTATTTCTGTCAGCCCGGTAGACGTTCTTTAACAGACAGCTCGGTCAAGTGTTTCTGCACCTAAAAAGCTAATCTGTCATGAGATTTATTTCGATGATTTCGAAATGTTGTGCGGGTAAAAAGGTATTAGATCTTGCGTTGCGTTACTTCATGCAATATCATCAGAGAGTGAATATAGGTTATGATTTATAGGAGATATATTTATATTACATTACACATACCGGTATATATATATATATATAACCTTTATTCATTATTTGATGATGTTGTGTGAAGTAACGAAATGCAAGACTTAATAAACCTTTTACCAGTACTATATTACGCATTTTACGTTGGGCTGCCTGGTTTATGCTTCGCCTACGACTCCCCCCTGGGTAATCAATCATCAAATGTTCTCCTCTCATTCTAATCAGCCGGTGTTCTCTCACGTAAAGGCTTTCCAATTTCTTTATTTTAAACCTTCTTTAGACTCTGACACCTGATCTTTCCCGTTAACACATTTTTGATATCACAACAACATTTAATTCCAACTTTCTGACCCTTCCTCCGTTTATGTTTGTGTCGCTCCTCTGATTTCTGTCACTTTGCTCTGTCACATCACCACCATCATCAACTGTTTGTGTACACAATTTAGCTAGATAAATGCAAACATGTCTCCCTAAACATGCGCTCTGATGATGTCAGGTGATATTTAACGAAACTAGAGTATTGAATATTTTTCCAATATTATGTCTTCGTTATGTTTGTCTCACGAGTTCGCTTTCCACCTATTTCGTCTATCGCAACAGCCATGGCCACCTGCTATTGAAAACAGCCTGATTGTCGTAAATATGGAATTACATGTCATTGTTATATTCCAATCTCGCTAAGCGTTCACACATAGAAATGATCGGAATGAATGAATGAACGCCGGTCATTTTGATAATGTATCACATAGAAGCTAAAATATCTGACACCTTCAAGGCGTTGATTTGTAAATCATTAATATTAATAGCTTCTAAGAATTTCTCCAGTACGTAATTGGAGGAAACGGGAAATTCCTTCTAAAATGGAAACCCCTTCTATACGGGAACCCCCTTCATTAAGTCTGCGTATATATAGATACACAATAGTCAGCTGACACTTTTGATTTGAAAGCGTGTGAACGTCAGATTGCAAACTTCCACCTCAGTTCCGAAGAGATAAAACTAACAGGTATGTCAACTTTGCTAGCTTTTAAGAAAATATAATGTCGTATTAAGAATAAAATGATAACTAGGCTTTCACGAGTGCATGATGTGAGTTGCAAACGTTTCTTGTGATTCCGAGTATTGGCGTGAGGCTTACATTCAATGCATTATTCTGCTTAAGTCCAATTTGATCCATCAAATCTGTTAGAACTTGCTAATTCTGTAGAGTAAAGGTTACCTAGCGTGGTTGTTCGACAAAATATTATGTTTATCTCCAAAATTGTGTATGGAAAGTATGGCCAGCTGATTTTATTCAGAGATAGGTGGTTAAAGGGTATGGACGTCGTATTTTACTTCGTGGTTGACCCTTAAAATTTCAAATGACTGAAAATGTGCTGTCATCTTGACGAAAAACGTGCATCATGCAATTGGCGTTAAAAGCAACTGATTCTTCACTAATTCTTCCACTGTCTGTCATCTTCAAGCAAAATTTTCAGTATTTCAACTGCGTGGCGATAATTGCAGGGCGGAATGGAAAACATGTTGAGCCCTCAAAAGGGAATTTTGTAACAGTTTTCGGGTTGAGTAGAAATTTGCATAATTCTGATTCATAAGTGAAACAGTATAATACGAAACATACTCCGAATAAGAGTGATATCTTGAAACTGAAGATTTGAGTGAAAACGAGACGAGACTATAATGTTGTAGAAATATTTCGAATTTATTACAAATTCATCTTCAGACTAAGATGAATTTGTAATAAATTCGAAATATTACAACAACATCATAGTCTCGTCTTGTTTTCACTCAAATTTTGAATTTCAAGATGTCACTCCTGTTCGGAATATGTTTCGTATTATACTTCTTAGAGTTATCGGCAGACACTGGATAAGTGAAACAAATTCTTGGCAATTAGTGTGACGAAGAATTATAATAGGTTCCTACTTTTATCAACCCAGAACAAACTATCATGTGAACAAAGGTCGGAGTCTCTGTCAAAAGCCTCTAAAAAAAAAAAGCAAATCGTCTTCCTGTCCACTGACGATCAAGGTCATGAAAATAAATGTTTTGAAATTGAAAATATCTGGGCGAGTCATCTAGATATCATTATTCTTTGGAGAATTTTTCGAGAGCACCTTAGCCTGCGTTGCAGCCCGATTTTCACACGGCAGAAAGTGGGTCTGCGTAATAACGAACAAATTCCGTGTTCTGGGCCTTGCATGGTTGCGCGATTTTATATAATAGATTCTGATTGCCTTACCGTTTCTTACATTCTAACGAGACTCGTGATTGTCTCGCTTACTTGCGCCAGTACTTCTCCTTTTCTGTTTCGATGCACGTAATTTTGCACGTGAGTTTCACAGATCAACCTTGTAGGCCGTTGTACTTATAGTTTAGTCGTGAATGGAAGTACTAGAATGGAATCTTTTCACCAAGAAAATCGAGAAACCTTACGAAAGATTCTTTGTGAGAAGCAAATGGCTATTAAACGTTTTATCAGAAATACAGACCTTGCCGTTTCACGTACCAAGAAGCAGCGAATTTATTTGTATGAAGCAATCATAATTTGTTGTATAAAATCATGCAACCATGTAAGGCCCAGAACATGGTTTGTTCGTTATTACGCAGACCCACTTTCTTTGACATTTCTGTTTTCTTAATCGCTGGAAGTCAGACATTAATGTACTCCTATAAGTGTACACCGTTTGCAATTATCAACTGTGATTGACAATATTAATTTCTGACAGCATGTACAGCACATAGTTCTCGAAGTGGCAAGCTAGTGCGGCCACCACTTTGGTTTAACAAATAATGTATTTGCTAAGTGGCGTTGCCAGCGTTAATTTATTGGAGGAGAGGAAGCAAAAAACTAAAAACTGACCGTGAGAAAGACTTTGTGTAGTTCGGTGTTTTGATTTCTTGGTGGCTATCGTGTTTCTACGAACAATTTGCCAGGTGGTCAGCGGATTCGGTTCTCACCACTAAGTAACATTGTTTGGGATCACTGGGTAGATGGCAACGAGTGTTTGTTCGATATAGCACCAAGGAAACCTTGGTTGTGACAACGAATGTTGCCGAGATCCAGAACACGAGGCAATAATTGTTGAACAGGTTCAATAAAGTTCAATATAGTGGTAGGAAATGGAGAGCCAGGCCACTTCAAATTTACGCTTGGGGAACCAGGCCCCCTAGGCCCCCTTCGCGACACCTATGTTCAACCACCACTGGTGGTTCTACCAGTAATTTTTCCAGAGGAAATTTTTTACCGCGTGTTGTTAGCGTTGTAAGTCGGAACTGTTGATCTCACATATCATAGAAACAAAATAGAAAAAAAAAACTTACGTTATTAATGAACCATTATTCCTTAACAACATCACATGAACTCGATAACAGCTTGAAAGCTTGTCTTCGCATACTGTAGTTCAGTGGCATAGGTAGCAGGAGGGCCCCACCACTCTAACATTTTATTTGGGGGGGCCGCAACCGTGTTTGGCTCCCCTTAAAAACAGATACGTAACACTATGCAAAGTGTTCTCTAATTTTTCCCATCGCACGTATTTGCATTTTGACGTTAAATTAAAAAAATATTTTAAAATCTAATGTACTGCACTTATTTTAACGATAGTTGATACTTTACTATAATTCACAATTGCGCGGAGATGACTATAAAACTCGGGATAAATATATGGTCACTTTTAGTATCCTTCATTAGGGTTAGAAAAGCTACGGGACTTTATAATCGTATTTAGTCTTTTAATTCGTAAATTAATAATCCACTAAAACATTCCTTTCTTGTAAACACGAAATGTGTTTTACTGTAGAAGTATAACTGCAAGTATTGTTCCAGTATTGTCAACAATATAGGCTATGAAAACATTTACGTAAAAACACCCACCCTGGATAAAAAAGTTTGTTCCCGGTCCACCTAATTTCAACAAGCCACGTACACCACTGCTGTACTTTGTTGCTTTCACGCTTCATGGCCAGAAATCCCATCATTTGGATTACACTTTCATAGGTGTATGAATCATAGGGACACGAGGGGGGCGCAGGTGCCCACACAACTTGTACGAAAAAAAAATTAAATCCATGAAAAAATAGTCTGAGTGAAACTTTGCAATTTCTACAATTATTTCCCTTGTTACAATCAAAAATTTGTGCGAAGCCAGACTTCCATCTCTTCCTCTGACGTAATTTATCTTACGTAAGCTTTGCAAAAATGGCTGAAAGTGGTAAGGCTCTGGCGCCACAAGGATGAAGCAAAACAGATCAGAACTGCTGGATGTTGTAACGTCATGTTTGAATTGTTTTTGAGAAACTATATTGCTTTTATTATTGTTGTACAACCTAGTCCCACAATCCACTTCAGGCTTAAGGGTCTAAGGCATATATTAACTACATGGGGCATTGCAGTTAAATGTGACTTAACCGCGAGGGAATAATGGATTGTCGCCATATTGGATAAATTGAGGGAGGGACCAAAACAAACATCCCCGGATGAAAATTTCAAGACCAGGGTCAAAGGCCACTTCCCTTTTGTCTTTTATCCTTGTATTTTAAAGAACGCAAAGCAAAGCAATAATAAATATGATAGTCGACGAATAACCAGAGAAGTGATTATCGGCTATTCAACTAACGGAAACAAACACGAAACAGTTCCCTAAACTTCAGTTATTCGACCGCGAGGCTCTCAAACAAGCAGAAAAAGGGCATGGAGAAGAGTAATTTGTCCCCTAATTTACTCAAAATGGCGGTGTTCAATTTCAATCGAATTTTCAGCCTCCATGTCCCCTTTAGTTCTACAGGATCTTTATGGTCTAAAGCAGTGGTTCCCAAACTTTTCCAGGCTGGCATCCCCTTGGTTCCCAGGTGAATTCCTAGCGCCCCCTCCCCCCCACACACACACATGCGCGTGCACCCCTTTTTTATATTTGGTATGCTTCAAATTGAAAACAATAAGATTAAACACAAGTACGTATTTCACAAATAAAACCTTATTTAGGAAACCAATTTATTTAGCAGTTTTAGCTGTGTCAGCAATATGGAAGGGTAAATCAACATCTCACCAGTAACCATAGTTCATTGTCTTCACAGTTATTATTAATGGAATGGATGTGCTTGGTGCAGGGATATCAGTTTATATCAGTTTATAGAGAATTTTATTCTCTATAAACTGCATAAGTGTTGTTCCCCCTTTTGCCTCACACCCCGATTGTTTCCACACCCCAGAGGGTGTGGTACCGCCCTCTTTGGGAACAACTGGTCTAAAATATGATTGGGAAGCTAGCCCCAGACCTCTTGATTTGTGCCCCCACAGTCTGTTATACCTTCCTACACCTATAACTTGTGCGTAATTCTAAGTAAATGACCGCAAAACGTCCAACTATTTCGTACTAAACAAGCTAAACAATATTACAGAGAATGGTTTATAGGGCACCGTATGCGCTTACCAAGTTTCATTACAAATCTCATGCGTATTGTTTAGCGTATTATTTGATTTTTCAATTTTAATCATGATTAAGTTGTCTTTCTTTTGAAATTTAAAAAGCTTCTACACTTGAGAGAAATGCCAAAGGACATGTCGCTGACATTTTTCGGCTTTTCTTTTAATAAAAATCACATTTTAATCTTATCATTTTACGCAAATTTGCGGAACGCTGCACATGGTCAAATGTCATTGATTTTTGGCCATTCCTAACTGAGATCATAACTAAAAATGTAGACCGGTTTGTAAATCTTATTTGATTGTATGATTATCAAAATAAAAAAGGTATGATAAAATCCAATCTAAGCATTCATGGGTTGGTGACACGGTGGTAGTGCAAGTTTGTCTCATCACCGTGATAAAGGACCGGGCTCGGATCAGTGCAGATTGCTGATTAAAGTTACCTTGGTCACATGTGAGTGGAGTGTCATCCAGTTTGACTCTACCAAGCACTCCGGGCACTTCGGCTTTCCTCTGTCATTACACTGGACTCATAAAGTGAAGCCTCACTTGACCTTGATGGAGAACATTCAAAAACTGACTCTTTGATCTGTTTTTCCCTTCGTTTTCCTTTCCTTTTCTTCGCTTTCGTTTTCCTTTCCTTACATTTTCTTTCTTTCCCTTCCTTTCTTTCCTTTCCTTTCCTTTCCTTCCCTTCCTTTCCTTCCCTTTCTTTTATTCTTTCCCCTCCTTTTATTCCTTCCCTTCCCTTCCTATCTTTTTCCTTTCCTTCTTTTCCCTTCCTTTCTTTTTCCTTTCATTTTCCTTTTCTTTCTCTTCCATTTCTTTCCTTCCCTTCCTTTATTTTTCCTTTCCTTTTCTTTTCCTTCTTTTCCTTTCCTTTTGCTTTACTTTACTTTATTTTACTGTGCACTCTCTTTTAACTCTTTCAGAATTCAGAGATGTCCAATTATTGTTGTCCCGCCTGCAATCAGCAGTTTTCCCAGGTCGAAGTAGCTTTAAATCACGTCAACTCTCACAGCATTGGTCAGCGAGGCTGTGTTGTGCCTGGATGTTGTCGCACGAATCCGTACCATTTATATAAACACACCTCGCGAAGTCATCCTTCATCGTGCAACTACCATTGTTCTGCCTGCCCTAGAGCTTTTGTCCGTCAGTGTCACTTGTCGCAGCATTCAAGAGATAAACACGGTGGGTCTCATTTTATTTTGCTTTCTTACACGAAAATCGTCCACCAGCGTTGGAGTACAGTGCATCAGTAGTGTACCCGATGGGATGTCAGGGGGGGAAACCAACTCCCCTGACGGTTTCGAATCCTGCTTAGAATTCTAAAGTAGCCCTTGTGGAAGTTGCCACGAACGATCAAATATCAAATGCGTCATGGAAGCACGACCGTTGAGGTTTTAATTTACCTACGAGTGTTTTCAATAAAACCTCAGACCAATTTTTCCCCCGTTTTGATTTATGTCATGCCATGGCATCTCAAAAACCTGGAACTCCAACTGGCCTGGGACACTCCCCCTTCCACAAAGTCCTAGATCCGCTCTTGGCGGCGTGCCTTTTTCCAAAATTATTGCAAGTTACTGCATAACAATGAACTAATCTTACTCTATCGCAGTTGTTGTGTCTTGACACTTCTCGCAATTTTTTTAACTGCATGGATTAACATGACCCAAACATTATTGTGCGATTTGATGGATTTTAGATAAGGATCTATACGGTGGTAAAGTGTTCGAACTTTCAGACTTGAATAGGTTTAAGAATTCTACCAACGTAAGTCATGTCTCTGGTTTGTCCGCCCTGACCATAAACCCTGCGTACACCACGGCAGCGCATCAACCGATCGCCCGGAATGAATATAATTAAACATTCTGGAATAATGGAACATTGAGCATGGAATTAGTTTAACTAACAACAATGCTTCAACTCACGTTTACTCATTTATCCACATAGTTTTGTTAATTTGTCCTTCTGGAGGAGTAATATGTTCTGAGAAGAACTCAATCGATGGTCATCTACGTAACAGCCAAAAATAGATGGTATAAATATGGTGTTTTGCCAACTTCAATGCTGAAAACATATTAGTTTTAGGTACTCTATCTAGCAAGTATCAAAAATCTTGTGAAAAATTTAAAATTACCTGTTCACTTTGTTTCGCCATTGAAAATAAATCCCCCGCAGAGCTTTCTTTGAAATCTTTTGTCTTCTCCAAACCATCTGCTGTTATACACAACAACAACAGCATGTACCTAATTCCTTGTTAAATAGTAGAATGTTCTTTTCAATACCTTGTAAATAATGTAATACGGTGGTAAATATATATATTTTGTTGTTGTTGTTTTGTTATTGTACAAGATGGAGATTGCAGATCTTGCATGCCATCAACGCTTAATAGATTGAATGGAAGACGGTCATGAATTGTCTTTTCTTTTGCAGCTATTATACCTGCAACAACACCCGTGATGTCTTACTTGTCACCAATACGGTATGCAAGAGCTGAAAACAGCTTGTTCCAAGTTACTTCGCAGTTTTCAACGCTAAACGTGCATCGTCTACTTGGTACAGGAGTGCATTACGAGCAGAATGCCTGCAATGAAGGTAATCAAAGCTCATTTTTCACTCCATTATCACATAAGTGAAGCAATTCCTCTGCTTCGTCTGTCATAGTCTATTATGCTTCAAGGTAAGAGACCAAAATTATCCCTTCGCAACAAGTTGACCTGCAAAAAACGCCTTTTGACTGTACTTCCAAGTCGAGTTTACCATTAGTCAGTAATAGCGTCACCACTCAAAATCAAATCAAATTGTTTTCAACTGAAAATCTGAGTATGATTCTCGAACTTTACAGTAAGACTAAGTTGAAGCGTATTTACTACTCGTTGACGGAGCGTGAGGTCTTTACTAGGGAAATATCGGACCATGCAAAAACAGAAGCCCGATATTTCACTAGTACAGACTGAACAAGCGAGGTCAATAAGTAGTTTATTATATGGCTTTACTAAAATATAACTGACAAGTGCAAAGGTACACAATGTCAAACAACCACTTGCAATTCTGTCGTCATTTCATAAACAATTTCCTCCATAGCTTCTCCCTACATGGTTACTTTCACTTTTCTGATTGTTCTTAATACACTTTCACTACATAGATCGTCAAAAGTTTTAATTTTTATTCGACCCAGGCAAGCCGTTTTTAAATTTCCCTCCCTGAGCGGATAATACGGGAAATATCCGACCACTTATGAACCAATCAAATTGCAGGATTTTCGTATTCCCAATTCGGACCACTCGCTGCCACAACCATATAATATATCGTCTTATTTTTCATGCGAGGTACCTTGTTACCGAGACTAGGGAAGCAATAGTGTAAGGAATCTGTTATAAGCATCTTAAAATGATGGAAATAGTATTACATGTTCAGCAGTAACCTTAACGAACTAAACCTTCATAATGACCCGCATCAACAGTTAACTGCGGATGTATATTGCGTTACACACCTAATTTTTATTAGATATAATGAACTATAATTTCTCATAGACTTACTTTCATGCCAATGATTATGAGAATGTCACACGAAACTAGATACATTTGGATCATAGTGATAACTACAATTAGAATTAGAATTACAATTATAATTTTAGTTATAATTATAATTATAATTATAATTAAAATAAACTTTCAAACTTAGGATTTCTGAGTGACTGATTTTGGACATAGCTTTTGAGAGATGTTACACGAAATGATTTTTGACCATGAATTTTAGCGCGGCAAACGTTGCGGAAAATATTTATGCGGGCATCAAAATACTTGCTAATGATTTTTCCCGAAATGTTTTGCGGTCACATGATTAGTTAGAAATCATTGTTAAAAATTTGTGCCGTGTAAGATCACCTTATGCACGACTTTTGAAATCAACAACTAACTATGTTCTAACATTTGTTTTCTTTTAGAGTTTGATCTAAACTCTCCAACTACCGCGGTTGCCTTAAACAGGTTCATTGCTAGCAGGTTGCAACCGACTGAGAAGTTCAATGATATGATGTATGAAACTGTGGGTAAGATCTGCAGCTTCTTCAGAGGACAGATGTCACCAAAGGAAATTGTAAAGGTACTTTGATTTAATAATAATCTGCATTAATAATTTAAGATATTTTAAGACTATATTAATACTCTCGGCATTGCCTTAGCAATGTGAAAATTGTTTCTAATCTGATTATTATCCACGTAAAAGTTGCTCGTACAAGGGAGGTAAACCAATTTCCAGTAGTGTAAGAGTATCGATGAGATTGAAGAACCAAGCGGAAAACGAAGTCTAGTTATAAATGCAATAGCCCAGAAATTAAGAGGGAGTCTCATCAATCACAGCTTGTAGTAGGTTTTTATAAATTTAAGCGAATGCAGTAGTAGTATGCCCATACCTTACCGGCATTTTTAACATTTTCCCAGATGGCTTTGCGGTTTACTAGATTCCCGGACGTCCCGTAGCAGAATTCTCTTTGGTTTTTTTCTGGGGTTTCTCAAGTTACACAGATTTCAGCTTCACTGATTTCCCTCCGTTTAGGGTGGCTCGTTGGGCAAAGGAACTGCAGTGAGAGGAAAAGCAGACATTGACCTCGTTCTTATTTTAAACGATATGAACACTGCAGCACAACTTGAAGAGAGTTTGCCAAGTATTCAAAAGAAGATTGAGCAGTACCTGAAAAGTGCCAACGACCTTGGTTTCAACGTGATTCGTCAGACAATTACAAAAACAAGATTTTCGGTACAGTTTACCGTGAAAGTAGAATCCGAAGAAATAAAGGTTGACCTTCTGCCATCGTTTTACTTTGCAGGTAAATTAATATGCATTAGTCACCGTTATCATAAGGAAGAGCTCGTTTCCCGTTCGGTACGCAAAATTACGCACGCTGATTGGTTGCTGAACGCTCCGCGGTTTTACGACGCTGGACCGGTCCAGTACGGCTTTTATTTCGGACCGGTACGTTTTGGCGGGAAAATCTTTGAGCTGATTGTAATGAAGTTTGAAAAGGATTAAGAATATAAATTGAATAATTTCAAATAATTTAAACGCGCTGCTAAACTGGTACTGGTTTTGTTTAAAGCTAATTGTACAGAATTACGATAAATGAGTGTTAAACTGGAGGAACCAAAAAGCAAAATGAACAGTTTACCAGGTAAGGTAAAACAGAAACATCCAACGTAGAAAAATCAGTTAAAAATGGGAGGGAAAACCAACCAAAAATCCATATAATAAATTCCAAGACCCTAGGTAAGTTTGATTTTGATATATACTTGAAAAGCAGTCCAGTTCCCTATTTATGTGGGGCTTTTATCGTCAACTCCAATCAAGATACTGCGCAAAATCGTATGGTAAGTGGATTTACCTCAAACATCTCAAAATTAATCAGTCGTCAAAGGTTTAATTGAGATAGGAAATGACTGGAGAAAAGATTCGCCAATGTATATAAAACATTTTATCTCTTAACACTTTGTGATCTTAATGTCACATTTTTCAGCTAGTTTCTCAATTGGAAAATTTTTTCTAAAATTTGGCAAAGGAACGGACGCAATCAGGTTGGTTACTAAGTCTCAACGAAGTATATATTTGCAAGTCTTGATTTCTAAAGGGTGGGTTCCCTATGGTCCTTACGACCACTGAGAAACAAACTTGGCAGCCACAGAGATTTTATGGATGTTTTACGCTCAGTGATATTAACAAAGCTCACAGCAATCACAATCGCTATAGTGGCTTTTTCTTCGCGAAAAGTCATTGCAGGGGAAGCAATGATAAACAGTAATGTACATGCTCAGAAAAAGGAGTATCTCCGAAAATTTCATCCGCTGGAAACAAAATTGTCGTATGAAAAGCAGACGTAACGATTCCAGCCGTCGCAGGAGTTACATGGAAGCCAAGCTTTGATCATAGAGTACAACCTTGATAAGTTAATTTAATAGTTGAAATCGCGCACAATTAGATTGATGTAAATCTTTAAAAAATTGTTTGCATTTAATCTTTTCTTCACTTTAGACAAACAAAAGGTATACAGGCAAATGACAGAAAGTCTAGATTGGCTGTTACCTTTTTACAGCGCGTCTCTGGTTAAAATGCAAGTGGACTTCGTCAGTGCAATTCCAGCGAATGTGAAAAATCTAATTCGCCTTGTCAAGTACTGGCGTAAAGAATACGTAGGACGGCCATCGACTGGAAGACGTCTCCCAACGTCCTATGTCCTGGAATTGATTGTCATTCACCTTTGGGAAAGTAAAGGTGGGCCCTACCGCTTTGACACCGTGAAAGCCTTTCACAGCGTGATGGAGGCACTGGTTGATGTTGAGTCCCTACATGTAATTTGGAGGAACAACTATACAGAAAATATGATACCAGCTCATATTAGCCACCAACGGTAAGAATGTACTCCTAGCATGGGCGTCTATGCAAAGGGTGGGCAGAGATGTCATTTTCCCCTTCCTTGATTTTTTCCGCAAAATGTCAAAATTACACCTTTTGCTGCTCATTACCGGAAAATATACTATCATTAACGCCAACCTCAAACTCATTAACGCAAAAATACATTCATTTTATTCAATTGACATTAACTAGCGTAGATACGCAACCATTTGCACCAAAGAGCATTCCATAGCACCAGCAGACGACCATTGACACCATTCTACTATGCATTAGGGATAATGAAATTTCAATTACTCAAGAGAAATACCTTGCGCAATTGAAATTCTATTATCCCTAATGGCCGTAGCCAAGAGGTGGTGGGGGAATTAGGGTACTCAGAATTTAAGTCTCCCATAAAGAAAGTTGAGATGTTTATTAGAGTTGGTAATACGTCCTCGGAGCGTGGAGTTGTCTTAGAATTGACTTACTGTAATGTTTTGAATGTTATGTGGTTGAAGCATTTCGATCTATTTTGGATTGTGATGACGGATCTACAGAATCATGGCCTATGCTGAAATTAACATAAGTCAGTTAAAAGTTAAGACTGTTGGGAAAACATCGATATGGGTTAATGACTTTGAAGTTGACGTTAATGATAGTATATTTTCCGGCAATGAACAGCAAAAGGTGTATTTTCTAACGTACCAAATAAAATATATTTTTCTTCTTTCACACTTGCCTAGGAAATATTAGTAGTTCATTGACTGTAGATTTGAGTTATGTCCATATGTTATGAGCCCCATTAGATAATTTATTGTCCCTCCTAGCATGCCAGGCTGGCTACAGGCCTCAGAAACGTATTAAAAAATGATTTGAACCAAGATTAACAATACATGAGCGACATCGCCAGATTTCTTTACAATTTTCAATCTGGCAAAATAACATACCATCACACAATTTATTATTGTCAGTTGTGCTGAAGACAGCTGAACGTACCTTTCGTTTTGATGTAACAAACATTCCAACATCGAAGCCAACCAATCCTTTATAGAACAGCAGAAAAACACATGAACATTAGACTTCATGAACCTATATCCAAGACTCTATTAAGAAACAAAGACTACCATGAAATACAGATTGTCAACACCTTTGCTTCAATTTTTTTCAGGAGAGCGTTGTAGATAATTTTCAAGTTGAATCTCATTCCCACTTAGTATCGTTTGATAAAATTCCAGGGTCCTTTAATTCAGTAGAAATACACCAAATGTAGTCACGTATGGCACCAGAATGGTGACCGAAAACGCAGACTTTCAAAACCTGCAAAGATATTTGAGTTCCCTTCCAAGTTTCCAACAGCTTCCTGCAGGACGCCATCTTTGTTACGGTAACTTATGTGGATACCACCAGCTCAGTATTACGCGCCCGCGATCAAGATATCAGACCATGAATCTGGGCGACCAGACTATCGTCTATCAGCAAACAAGATTTCAACAAACTCTGGCGAAAACCCGGATTCGATATTCAGGATTATTCCCGCAGCTAGAGCAATGAAATGTACACGGGAAATAATTTAACCAAGATTTCATTTTGTTTCACGAGAAGGCCCTTATAAATTGTGCAAGTAAATTGTGGAAAAGTTGCTCAATGAAATACTCATAAGTTGCTCAAAAGTTGCCAAAAATTCAAACATTTGTTCTTAAAATATGAAAATTTCCTAGAAAAAATGAGCCATGTAATTACCCTAAATTGTTTGATTAGTCCCTTTCCTATTAAGCTCCAACTCTCGAAGGCTTCATGGTGGTCTTACATTCAAAATATGAATTTTCGTAGGTCTTATTGTTAAGTGAAATGAGTGTCTAGGCGTAATAACAAATCAAATTCCAGCAATGAAAATCATCTCTTCAATTGGTCAGTTGCCATGGTAGCCAAAAAAATTCAGGGTAAATGGTAAAACAGTGTTGTTACTTTCAAAAATTATATAGAGCTACCAAATCGTCAGGAAAGTTTGTTAAAGATTTTAATGCATTGTCAGAACGCCACTTCACGTACTTAATCTAAAATACTGCAATTTTTCCCGAGCTCTCCAAAAAGAAATAGCATTGTATGTTGGCCAAACTAGGCGACAGTTTCACACACGCATTTCAGATCATATGGGGATCTCACCCTTGACAGGTAACAGAAGAGTTAATCCCTCTCCCACTAGTATCCTTTCCCACCACATTGAAACTGGCCATCCCATTTCTTTTTCCGACTTCAAAATATTGTCCTCGTCGCCTTCTGCTTCTGAACTACTCCTTAAAAAAAGTCTTTTAATTAATAAATTAAAACCCATTCTTAACGGGAATATTGGTTCTATGCCTCTTTCCCTTTTCTGATATCACCTTACTGCTGTGTCCCGTCAATTTCCGTTATTGTTGTAAATATATCATCTTAATTGTCATTCGATACTACTTGTTTAATATAAATATATCTCGTAATCCCTGATCTCCACTCTGAAGATGTTGCTTGTAGCGACAAAACGTTAGTCAATAAATATGTTTCAAACTCTTCTAGCCTTCTTTGTTTAAGCAATAGTTAATGTTTACATATAGCGATACTTCGCACAATCTGCTGGGCATTGTTATTTATATTAAAATTACGATTTCCGCCTGGACAATCATTCGTAGACAGATTTAAAGTTAAATATTGACTATGCAGAGTAAAGTTTAATACGTCTTTGAAAAGAGCGGTTTGCCAACGTGATAGTATCTGCAACGTTTAGTAATTTTTATAACGGCTAATGCCGAGAAATATGAATGAAAAGAAAATATTCTCGTTGCCAAATTGACTGCCGGCATTTCTAAACTTATATTCCAAGATTATGACGTTTCTTCTTGATCAAGGTTACGCTTCGCCGATTCAATTCAAATGTGGAAAGAATTAAGTATTTTGAAAAATAGTTTGCAAACGCTCCTAACTATCGCTTATTGACTGTTGAAGATGATCTAACATTTCAAACAGCAACGTCCTAATATGTTCACTATTCTTTTTTTTTTTTTAAATTTTTTTAATTCAAGGCCGCTTGTAATGGACCCAGCAAACCCTTTCAATAATGTGTGCAAGACGTTCGAATGGGAAGAAGTTCGGGAGGAAGCAAAGCGGGCTCTTGACAGCGCCATGCTAAGCGGCATCACATCACTTACATGGTAGTGAACATTGGCGGCGGAATGGTGGGGGACTGGGATTATAGCCCTCAATATTTCTGTTGAAGGGACTAGGTCCTCGGATTTTTTCAAGACCAAGGCTAAAAACGTACTCTTCAACTTGCTTGACTAATAGTACTTGTAAGTACTGTCCTTTGCGATATCATCATTAATCAATTCAATCCAAGGTAGTGCTCTCAAAAAATTTCGTTATTTGACTTTTGAAATTTTAGCTGGGGAGCTGCTGAATGCATCCCTAGCCCTACTTTTTGTAGGAGTTAGTCCCCACCGCAATGTCAAACATCTTCCGCCGCCTAATATGTTCATGAAGCAATTACAAGAAGTGGGTTCACCATGTTCTCAAGGAAACGTTTCGTTTCCCATTTATTGTTTACTACTTAATTGTCAATTTTCATTTATCATATACCATTTAATGATTGTTTATTTGCTTGTTAATTACCATTTATCTTTCTCTGCTGAAATGAATGGACAATATGGGACAAACAAGAACATGTGAATTGTATTAACCAAGAGGAGTTTTGAACAGGAAAAGTCGGACCCTTTCAGGTCCATACCCGACTTTGGTATTTTACTCTGGCTAACGCCAAAGGATTTTACTCGTCAAGGGGAGACCTCTTGGACAGGAAAGAGTTAAAAACTATCTACCTAACCCTTTCTGATCCACAACCGACTTTGGTATTTTACTCTGGCTAACGCCAAACGATTTTACTCGTCAAGAGAAGACTTCGTGGACAGGAAAGTGTTAACATATTTCTGGTCTCTCCTTGACGAGTAAAATCGTCCGGCGTTAGCCAGAGTAAAATACCAAAGAACATTATGGCATTTGCACTCGACCGCTAACTGTTAAGTTGATAATTTGGGAAGGAGGAAAATAAAGTCGGGTATGGACCCGAGAGGGTTAATGACGAAAGCTTAAAAAAACAATTTGACTAACTCCAGACGATTTTACTAGTCAAAGGGAGACCCTTTGGTAAGGAAAAGGTTAACGTATATCTGGTCTCTCCTTGACGAGTAGAATCGTCTGACGTTAACCAAAGTAAAATAGTACAAGTCTTATGCCACCGGGAAAGAATTAATAAACCTGGAGATGACTCTTTCAAGGCGGGAGCTCTCCCTTTAACGAGTAAAATCGTCTGCCATTAGCCAGAGTAACATACGAAAGTCGGGTAGGGACCCGAAAGGGTTAATGACAAAAACTGAAATTCAGGCTTAGATTTCCGGTTTGCATCACATGGCCTCATTATCGTTTTGCACTGCTTCTAGGCTAGTTTTGACACAAGGAAACTGTAATGTAAGTTAAAATGTGTGGATTAAGATTTAGAAATAGAGACATACGTATAATCTTATACTGATTTGTGAAAATAATAAAGTTTCTGTGCCGTATCATTCTCAAGCCAACCTAGATTAGGACCAATGTAGTTGGGAATAAGTGTCTCGAAGGGTAGGACCCATCTCGTTGAGGGTTGGCGGGAGA
This sequence comes from Heliopora coerulea, assembly GCA_030142905.1. Lineage (NCBI taxonomy): Eukaryota > Metazoa > Cnidaria > Anthozoa > Scleralcyonacea > Helioporidae > Heliopora > Heliopora coerulea. The sequence continues at coordinate 34,162 of JASJOG010000279.1, read as the reverse complement.
GAGTATCATTTATTTTAGTGATGGTGAGAGGGTAGGATTGTCAGGTTGGTGGGAATGAGATAGAGATGTTGAGGGTGAATGATGGAAGAAGGAAGGGTTGGTGGATGAGTAAGTGATATAAGAAAAGGTGAGAGGGAGGTGGGGTAGGGTGGATGGATAGAGGGAAGGAAGGATAAAGGGCTATAAGGAGATATGAATAGATGAATGGATGAATAGATGAATGGCATAGGCGGACCCCGGGGGGGGATTAGGGACTTTAAACCCCCCAATTGAGCTAGCAATGAGAGGGTTTCTCGCTATTGTCCCTGTTTACATAATATACTTTATTTGCATATTCTTTCTTTGATTATACATCCCATTTAAGCGATACAGGAACCAAACCATTAAAAAACTAGAATAACCAATAATCTGGTTTACCACCCCTTTCTCAAAAACCTGAAGCCACACCTGACGTGCCGAACCCCCCTTTCTGCAAAATCCTAGATCCGCGCGTGAATGGGTGAATGAATGAGTGGACAGATGGGTACATAGAGAGGTGGGTGACATCACTGACCACTGTTCTAGTGAGAGATGACAATATCTACAGATTTCAAGCCTTCTCGAGTGACACTTCATGAAAATCATGATGACAAAACGAAGTCAGAAGCTGTGTCCATCGACTCCGTTTTGGACCCAAGGGGAACTCACCAGCTTGAGCCCAAAGAAAGGAGAGGGAGAGAAGTTCCGAGGATGGCAGCTGCGCATGCTAAAACGTCAGTATGATAGTTGAGACATAAAAACACAAATTATTTCAATTCAAAGATCCCTGATTCCGGCTTTTCAAATACATATCAGTCTTTTATTTCGGTGCAGATCCTGTGATGATATGGACCAGTAAGATATTTGTTATAGAAATTAAGCCATAAACTGTAACTCCCATCTCACTGGATAGTTGCGAGATTTGATTTTATATTTGCAAAATTCTGGGTGAAAAGGTTAATTTTGTGCTAAGCTCGGGGGTTGCTAACTGCTGTCACTGATCTCAAAGAGTTCCAACGTTTCGAGCAAAAGCCATTTGTCGGAGAAAGAAACATATTCCGAAACAGGAATTTGGTACTGAAATTTCGAATTTAATGCAAAATCATCGCACGTAAGTGAATTGTGATTCTGTTAAAATGGTGTATAAAAAAAAGTTAAGCAATTTAATAGAAATTACAATGAGAAGGAACTGGGCTACATCAATTTAGAAACAGTACATTACAAACAGTTAAAAAACTCATAAAGTATTGATGAGGAAAATACAAAAGAAAATCATAACCGTGTCTTGTCTTTATACGTGATAAAAACACGCTTACTTTTCCGCTCCAATTTTCTCGACTTAGAAAACGTTAATTTTCAAACTTTCTTCACGAATTAGCGTATTAAGTGGTTAGTTTTTAAGCCGTTCAAAAAACTCGCAGAACGTGCTTTATCGGACCTAAAACACTCAGCTATCGCCTTGTGTTTGATATCCGATAATGCGCTCCTGCTCGTTTTTTAAACGTCATTAAATTGTAACTACACTAGGTTTTATACGGAAAGTAGTCATGTGACAAAAAGTTGGCCAATGAAATGTGAGAAACAATAATAAATCAACGACTAGGGAACGACAAGGAAGTCATTTGCTATTTTTGACGACAATCAGCTAACTGGCATTGGATTAAATCGGCAGGGGAATAGAAATAGATTGGGTTTAACCCAATGCCGGTTTGCTGATTGTTGTTAAAAATAGCAAATGACTTCCTTGTTGGTACCTAGTCATTGATTTGTTTGTTATTGTTCCTCACATTGTCATATGCCTCCTTTTTGTATAAAACTCAGTCTAGTTACTATTACCGTTTCAGAACACGTTTCTTTTTGTGACAAAGGTCCTTTGCTCGAAACGTTGGAATTCTTTGAGACTAGTCACGGCAGTTAACAACCTTTTAACTTCTTACCTTATTTAACATTGTCTATGCAGTATCATATTTTAATTTTGTGCAGTCGGTGGTATCTCTGAAGCGAACGGTGGCATGCTGTAGGTTCCAGAACTGAAAGCGGAATCTATTTCACTCAAACGCATTTAGATATTTTCGCTTACAACGGCCTTTTCATTTGAACTCAGTTCGGGAGTTCATGGTAGATAATTTGTGGTAGAATTCGCATGCGTGTTTGGTGAACCAGCCATTTGGTAGGAATCCGATGGTAGGTCTGACCTTCCAAGTATTTGGTTTGAATTCATTACTGGATTATCTTTAGACATTTCGTGGTCTCTACTGATAATGAAGCCACCTCCATTGCCACTAAAAATATGAAAAAGGATGGCTTGTTACCTTAGATAGATGGCAAAATTAAGCAAACAAGGCTCTAGAATAAAGTTTGATGCATTTTACGACGAACATAACATTCGTGTAAAGAAAATTGCCGATCATCGGAAGAATGATGCGATTGGTACTCCTTTTGCTCTTCATTAAAAAGAAAATTAATGGTGTTCGAAAAGCTGAAAACAATCGCCTTGAGGCTCATGTTGTTTTGCGCTATCCCCAAGATTTGCAAAATCCTGCGGATTTTGGTCACAGTATACAAACACGGAAATCCATTTGCTCACAACTGTAGCTCAAAACGTGACTCCGGATGTGACTTGAATCCCTCAGTTTTAGGTTTCACGAGTCCAGAGCTTTATAAATGTGAACCAAAGCCCACATACCCCTCCAAATTACAGTTAAACTTACAAACTTTTATCCTACTTCTTGGAAATGAGGTTTCTGGTACTTACATAGCTGACGTAGTATTTAAGTTGTGGCTTGTGGTCTGTTTCACAGTAGTGACAGTAATATGATGTCGACAAAATATCGCCAACCATACTGGGAGAAAGCAAAGACCATGCAGTAAGCCGAGAACAACTATTCCAAGAAACATTTTGAAGAAAATACGAAAAATCTCGGATGAAGAAAAAACAGTAACGACCATCCCCAGAAATGTGCTAAAACCTAAGAACGACAGGAGTGGAATTTAATATCGGCCACTTAAGACATACATCCATGCAAACGTGAACAAATATTAAGTAATATATGATTCCTGAAACATAGCTATTTGACTATGCACCCTTCCTTAGCGCGGTAATAAAAAGAATTATAAGGTCCTTGTTATTTTAATCTGTTTGTTATGAAATATTTTCCTAAATACTGAAATTGAAATCTTGCCATGGGTGACGAATATTCCAATGCTGTATATAGTGCCAGACAAGAGCCAAACGCTTCACTTTCAGAAACCGTTGGAAAGTTAAGGGTTAGACTCGGGGAATCTGGTATTCATATGCTTTTTACAACATACAGGTGGACAATGTTCTTCAACCATTTTACTAAAATTTCCGCTTGTTAATGATGACAGAAATTTACTAAAACACAAATATCAGAAAAGAAAAAAAATGCGGAAAATGAAAAAAGATTTGCGCATAGTCTCCAGCTTGCCGACAAATTGCATGCATGTGGCAGGTTTTACAGGCGTCAAGTGTGACAGCCACAGGGCATACTCGCCAGAAAATTGGAAAGCCTATTATACTGGGTACGCCATCGATTCAGTAGTCAATGCTGTATAGAGATTATATTGTGATAGCGTGCTGCCTTACTGATGATCATAAAGTTCGGTTTCCGGCAGGAAATCCGAAACTTTTCTGAGAAATTGCTTGGAACCTCGCGCATTGATGAAAAGACATTTTCGCAACATACAAGTAGCGCCTCGATCTTGGCTCTTCGCACATTAACTCCAACATTTCCATGAGACCATGCTGTCATTTGGATGCAATTTCGCTTTCCTGTTCCATTACATATAAATACCATAAGTGCAACGGAGGAGTTTCGTTGTCATTGATGTGCGATAATGGGTTGCACGTTGTGAGCAGGTTATTACATATGACAGCAAACGATTATTGATCTTTCCTTCTAGTTTGAGGATAAATCCTTTAATATCGAGTTGTCGTAGATAATAGCCCATTTCTAAACTAATTAACTGGTGCACGTTAATACCATGCCTTGGACCAAACTTTTCATTTGAAAATTAGTTTTCATTTCGGTTTGAGTTAAATTCAATTTTCATGTGAAAAGATCCGCACCAGGCTTCAAAAAAAATTCCCCCAAATCCCTATTTTATCCCAGAAAAAGTTCCCAACCGCTTAGCTGTTTAAAAACCGATATAACACAGTGAAAATTTCGCAGGCCACCAGTTACAGTACTCAACAAGTAACTAATCCTTCCCAAAGATTGGAAAATTAAGTATCCTATTTACCTGATAACGTTTTTGAAAAAATTGTAATGATTTGGATTAAAATGTCACCGGAGGGACATGTAAACGGTTAGGATTAAGTTTAGGATTAGGTTCCTTACCCTAATCGTAACCTGAGTCATAATCTGGAGAAGCAGTGCTTGCATAAAGGCATAAGACCTCAAAATTAAATATTTTGAACCTTAGAGATTCACAGATGCAAGAAAAAAAAATGTGAATAGTTTTTTGTAAGACTAATTCATAAGACAATGACAGAATCACATCCTAGTATTAAAACAATCCATCGGTAGCTATGGTTACTGCAGGATTCCAAATCCCCGTTCAATATTACATATATTAATACTGGTAAATAATAGCATAGTTTCGAGTGCAATTCGGAAAAAAATCACAAACGAGTGAGCAGTTCAAACGCTATAAAAATAGTTTCAGTCCGAAGGACGAGTGGTATAAATTACCAATCAAAATGTCCAATTTTAATATGCACTGATTTAATTTTTTTTGACGGGTTCGTTCCCCGTCTGGGGCTCAGAATCGTTTTCTGAGTACAGGGCTTGACGATCAATCATCTCTCTTAATGCACTGATTTGTCATAGAACAAACTGCAGCCAAATTATCGATCCAACACCTTTGTCGTCCACACTAGTATGCATTACGACAGTCTTCCGAAATGCCTAAAATCATATGACAGAACATACCTCCCATGAACACACTTGCACCAACAGTTGATAGAGAGTTGATGACTTTTTCTTCAGGACTGGACTCGCGAGAGAACACAAACGCATGTGCGACATGGGCACTATAATCAACGGCAAATCCGATAGCCATGACAAGGTTAATCATGGAAATGGAGTTGAGCGACACACCCCAAATGTGCATCAGACCTGCAGTAAGATACAATAGAAATATATTTTTGTTAATTAAAAATTCGGTTCTTTGAATAACGGTGGCTTCAGAAAAGATAACCTTTCTGTCACAAACATATTTCTCTATGAACCAAATTGTTGAAACCATGAAGACGTATAGCAGCACAAAAAACATCTGGTTGTGTCGTTCTAGCTCAAATCAGAAACTTGTTGTTTCACGAACACTTGGCATTTACACTCAAATTACATAAAATGGAAAATCATTTTCAAACTTTTTCTTCGTAAAATTAGTTGCCAGAGCAATGCTCGAGACTCGCAGAGTCACAGGTTCTATTCATATTTGTATACAGACACACATACACACACAATGTGCTCACAGAGTGCTCAAAGCCACAGAGGTAGAGCTATGTTAATTATATATATATAGACATACACACACACATCCACGCACACACAAGCACACACACACACACACACACATATATATATATATATATATATATATATATACATATACACTTCCTCATCCACATCCACATCCACATGTACATATATACATACATATACATATACAATATGTATATATATATGGCTGCGCCCATGTCGGCTTCATTCAATCGTGAGGCCTGATATAACGAAGTATCGTTCCAGTCTTTTTCGTGTTCAATGATGCAATTTGAGTGAAAATGAAGCTCGTCCAATCAGAGCGTCAGCAAGACGCATGTTAATTTATAAAACATAATTAAAGGAACTCAAAACAATCTATATCTACAAGTTTTTCAGTAAGATATGCATCTATAATTTATCATGTTAAACTTAAGGTTTTCTCACCTAGTAGCTCAAAAATCAGCGACACGAATCCCAAGAAAACCAGAAGTACCACAATGGGATTTACAAGAAAAAAACTAGTGACAACCAAAATTGATGAAGCCGCCAACGCCAGATTACGGATGGTTTCTGGCAATGTCGAGACAAATTGTTCAAAGAAAATAAACTCGTAAGTACTAGCAAAAACTGGGAGGTCGGATTTCTCGGAAAGATCTTTTCGCAATGAAGTCATGGCATCTCGGCTTACCACGGAGCTTGAACTCTCCTTTTTATAGAAATAGAGACGAGAAGCGTCAATGGTGAGGTTGTCTTTCGTGAACAAAATATCCGACCGGAACCTCGGATACATGGCCAGAAATTGCTGCAAGGAAGCAACAAAACTTTGTGCAGCTATAATACCGTTTTCACCAGAGGACCAGTTATGAAAGTTAGTAAACCAAGAATCGACATACGAACGGTAATACTCATTGCTTGCAACAATCTGAGAAAGATCGAGGATCTTTTGCTGCGTGGAAGGATTGGAATAGTTTATACCAGATTCCAGGATTATATCAACTTTGAGATCATCAGTGAAATAATGTTCTAAGGTGTCTAAATACTTAATGAACTCTGAGCCATCTTTTGCAAGGTCTCTCCGGTCAAACTCTTCACTGATGAATGTTGTACCGTAAATACCTATACCAAGCAGAGACATAGAAACGATCACAACTATGCCTTTTGAAATTGGCTTCATTAAAAGCTTGCCCCAAAATGCCATAATCTTGTTTGAAGTCTGTGGAAGTGGCTCATCCCAGCGCGGTCTCCCAGGTTCGGGCGCTGGAGCCTTTAGGCACGGTACCATGTCCCTCCGTCCAGCATTCATCCGCTTGCAATCGTAGGTCATGAAGGCGACAAAGACGGTGACAAGGAAGAAAAATGCAAACGCTATAGCAAGTGCAGCGTAAGTGCAAAAATATGTAATGGAAGGGAACTTGGAAGTTGTTCCAACTGCAAATGCTAAAAGATCGGTGATCGTGGTCATCGTAATAGCCGGCCCGGCATATCTCATGACCTCGCTTACACGCTTTGGAATCGCTTGATCAGGATGTGTGCGATCAAGTTCATCAACAATGATGAACATATCGTCAATCCCCACACCGACGATCAAGAATGGCAGGATTCCCACGATGCTGACAAATGGAGTTTTGGAATGCATAGAAAGACCAAAAGCCGTCACGATGCCAAAACCAACACATAACGTGCCACCTACAGCCAAAAGTCCGTGACCCGTCAGTGGATTCCGATACTTTCCAAGCATGAAGCATGCAAAGCTAATCATTATAGTGAACGTCACTGTAACCAGTTTAATGTCAGCTCCCGCACTTTCGTTAATTGAGTCATCAAGACTTCGACCAGAAGTGAAAAAAATTGGACCGCACTTGAGACGATTGGCATTAAAGGCTTTCATTTTATCCAGGAATTGTTTTTCCCAATCAGTTGTTTTTTCCGAAACATCTTCGTCAAGACTGAAACCTTTGAGATGGTAAATTAGGCGCATGGCCTTGGCAGAAACAATCTGATCAGAAGTATTACGCAACATTTCACCAAAAACTCGACGAAATAGCCCAATCTTCGACGTTTGGAGATTATTTAGAGTAAATAGCAATCTTTCGAATTCATTGGAACTGAAGTTGAAGATACCCAAAGGCTCCTCGGTGAGACATTGACTTGAAACGACAGGTTTGAGGCCTTTCGCCAATGGTAAACAAAGTTCAGTGTATCCTGAAATATTAGTAATTACTTCGTGCAGTAAAAGAGCATCTTGAAAGCAATCCTTAGTGAGAACATTACTTCCGTCATTGCTAATTATGATCACTTCAGTCAGACGTGATGGACGATAGAAGCCGTAGTCCTTCGCTTTGTTGAGGTTGCTGATGGATTCGCTGTTTTGAGGAATGTACAATTTTTCTGTTCTGTTTTCAGTATCAATGAAAGCAAAACCGGATGCAAGAGCAAACATAACTAGAAAACATACAAGTATGATAACCAGCGGGTAATTTGCAACTAGTTCTCCCAATGCAGAGAAAAATCTTCCCATTAGACGGTTGTACAGACGACAGAGTTTCAGCCACAATTGCCACGGATTGTATTGGTTACAAGTAGAATTTCTTAAAAAATAGTAACAATATTTGAAAAATAGTGAATAAAGGCGCAGTTAAATGACAACAACAATTATAACGGTCAGTTTTGATGGAGCGGAATGGCCAGTCAACCCTCAATGGCAGTTTTTTCTCAACAGTACAAACGCCTGTAGGAAGCCGGCAAAGCAGTTACCCATCATATATTTCATGGGTTAGCCACAGTTGTTACACTTGTTTGTGGGAGTTTGATTTAACCTACCTCACGTTTTCGTGAAGCTTAACCTTAGCCATTTGTCTGCATCACAGTCGTTGGCCTTATATTACCTCTTTGGTTGTTTTTAATAGCCAGCTGTGATTCTATGGAGTTGAAAGTTTGTCCACAGGCCTGTCTTCAAGTCTTAAATCCGTCTTTTATTGTTACCCTGGCAAACGCCTGACGACTTTACTAGTGAAAGGAAGACGTCTCAGAACGGAACAAGTTGAGGTCGTTAAAAAAAGAAAAAAATAAGCCGTGTTTTAAAAAAGCTATGAGCAGGGTATTTGTGCGAGTTTTTTCGCAACTTAGCGTAGCCGCAGCTTATTTTTCTGGCGAACAACTTCGCTATGGGCAATTATACGAGAGTTCGAGTCTTATTTTGGTCACGACTTAATTTTCTCTCTCATAAATGGCTCTATCGTTCATGCCGGTAACAATTGCAAAGTGCCCATGCATTTCAACGCATGTATGTACTGATCTTGTATATGGTACCAATGGGGAAACTGAATCTTTGATGGTCTTGGCAAATGGCATTGAATTTTGAAATAACAACACAAGCTTTAGAAGCTTTGAAGCAGAACCTTTCTCAAACCTATTTGTCTCCTGATTTCTTTCAGTTCGGGGCAATTTTAGCACATTCTGAAATTTCCCTACAGTCACAAATCGTTTAGTTATTTGCATGTTATTCTCATCGATTCATCCCTGCTTCGTTTTTCCAGCTTGAGTGCTATTTATGAAATATTTCAACTCCCCTGAAGATTTGTGCCAATCTAGCGTCCAGTTCCGCGTTTCAGATACGAATCACGGCTATTTACTCTATAGAATTCACCATCCCTGATTTCTTCGCTATGCTGAGCGTGATTTCCATAGGCAACGATTGTTCTATTACTAGCATGTCTCCGAATAGATTTTTTTTGCTATTATAGCTTTGCGATTTCCATAGTTTATCGTGCGACTCGTTCAAGAGAAAGTTACAAAATTGATAAAAAAATAAAATTTGTGAATAGACGATGTTGCGCCCTTACAGGGAATCACGGGTAATCAGAACGAAATTCAAACAACATACTCACCTATATCCCGTGGAAAGTGTCACGTATATTCACTATCCACTTGCTGACAGGTTCAAAACTAACTAAATTCTGGTCCTACAAACTACTTATGTTCAGTTAGCATTTCATTTCTTTTCTCGAATGAGAAACTACCATGTATTTATTTTTTGAGGTATGGAGCACACAACCTTTTGTTAATATATTTATAGAGACGAGGAACTGAGAGAAACTTACATCGGTATGTTAGCTCGAGTTTGATCGACCATAGCTGTTTACTCAGACTTCCTTTTCAGTTCCCCTGGAAATGAGAAAGAACATGCAATAGGCATGAAACTATATTTGTATACATAATCATTAGCTGTTCCTAACAAACGTCAGTGGTGTAAAGTAAGATGGGTATGAATACATCACTACGCAAGTAAAATATAAACTAAGCAAGATAAGAATCAGGAAAAGAAACAAGTGAAGTGATATGAAAAGAAATATGCTAAGAAACTAGCTTAGAAACAGTGGTGGTGCCAGGAATTCCCCGACCCAGGAGCTAACGTCCCCGATAGGGGGGCTAAGCCAGAGGGACCGGGACAACGCCCAATTTATAATATCCTTATTTGAAGGTCAAACATCATGTTATTTTTCGAAAGAACAACCGCAACAAGTGACTAGAAACAGTTTAGTTTTAGATTTGGCATGAAGAGAGAAGAGTGTATTATCTTTTTGGCTAGATCACAAACAAGTATTAATAGTTTTTACGATATATAAATGCGTTATCATCAGTGAAAATTCCGCGACGCATTAATTTTTCCTTGACAGGGGTGTTGTACCCCTCTCTGCCAAATCGATCTGGCACGAGCCCCATAGAGATCATAAGTAAAACTGGAGGTGGCATTGGCCCCAAAATCTATTAACACCTTGAACGCTTTCATTTTTAACCATATTTGGTGAAAAGGGGGCCAAACCTCTATGCCCCAGACCTTTCCTTGCAAGTCGAGGTCCTCGAGTCAACTTGAGGAAGAATCAATTGAGAAATTCTTTTAGTTTTTGGCGAAACCTGTTGTTTTTCATATTTTTGATGGTGAAACCTCTCGTCCCGGATTGAGTAAACTGCAGCTGTATTTAGCCTGAAAGAACTATCCCAGTTTTACGAAGAACGTCAGAGGTATACTTCACGAGTTACCAAATACGAAAATGATTTTGAACTGCTGGACTGACATTAGTTACGCTAGTTAAACACGAGTCAAAGGTTAAAAACCCATGGCTATACACATAAAAAATTCCATTCCCTGGTGTTCAAAATTGATTGTGAAAAAGTTGTAAATTTTTCCGAGCGAAAAGGTTGAATTTGGGAAATGAGGTAGGCCTGTGGAAAATACATGAGAACAACGAACTTTTCGTCTCGACTGGCCAAACTCGATATTTAAAATTAACCTGGTCCTTGTCAAAATCTTCCAAACTAATCGGTCAAATCATACAAATGGACAGTGCCCAATAAATTTGTACTGATGTGATTGTGGTAGCTTGGTAATTATATTCTTAATACGCTCGCTCTCAAACTGTTCTCTCAAAAAAACTTTCAGAGTCCTTGACGAGAATAGACGACATATCGAGACTTGCAGACTGGCAGTAAATATTTCTACCATCTATACAAACCAGTATACAAATTTAACCTTCGCTCACCATCTGAGTCTTTGTAGCTCAATGGTCTTTAGAGTGTCTCACCGGCGATCAGAAGGTTACGGGTTCGAATCCCGTCAGGGACTCAGGAAGTTTTTCTGAGAGAACAGCTTGAGAGCGTGCGTATTAAGAAATTTGTACTGGTAACTTGAAGATAAACGCGGTGTGGATTTATATTTGAGTTCTTTTGATTACGAAAAACTCAAAGCTTCTTTAACCCGTCATCCGGGCTACGTAAATTTTCTGCCCAACCAAATCCAACATGGCAGCGTTCAATATTTTAGAGAAGTTTGACTGTAATTTAGGGCCGAAGCCTACTCTAGTTTTACTTATGATCACTATGACCACCCCTGATTAGAAACAAAAAATGTCGGACAAACCAATGCTTGCGCTAGTGGATTAGAGTGCTTGCTTGTGATGTCAGTCAAACCAGTTCAAGCAAACGCTGGAATTTAAGTCAAACACCTTGTGGGTACACTCGTAAATTTACTCCTTGCTTGTTTAAAGATGTTGACATATAAGTTGTTAATACAGATTAGAAATGTACACAAAACAACGCAAATGTACCGAAGCTGTTTAATTTGTTATAATTTTTAATGATGGAGAACGTCTCTTTACTCTTGTTTTATTTCACCAATCTGCAAATGTGCAAATCCATCATGCGCAGGGCAATCAATGGTAGGAGACGATTGTTCCTTAACATACAGCGAACCAAACAGAGCTCAGTAATTTTTACCAAATATTCTAACCGCAACGTTAGCATAGCAGTGAAATGTAATGTAAAATCCGAGGTAGTGGAGCCGGCGTTAGAAGATATAAATAGGAATCGTATGCGAGGACATGTTCATCCAATTTGGATCAGGAGCAGAATGAGCATCGATTCTCACCGATAAACAAATCATATGAAAATGAGACTTGTCTTTCGTCTTTCAATGTTTAATTTGACTATGTAGATGTGGTAGAGGTAACAGAAATAATTTTTCTTGCCACTGCAAGCCCTGTTATACTTTCCTTGTCAACAATCGACAGGAATGTACAAAATAATATTTTAAAATTACTGCCAGGGCTTTTATCTATAAATTTTGGATTAAGAATACGTCAAACTCAAATACTTTGATTGGTTACGCAACAAAATCCACTGACGACTTGAAATGTAATTAAATAAATTTACTAACGTTCCGTTGCAACGTGCAACATCTTCAGGATATAAAATTACTAAGTGATCAGTGTCTGTATTATACTCTAAGAGGTATAATACTATTGGAGTATAATACTATAATATTATTCTCTAAAGATTTTGCACGTTGCAACGGAACATTAGTAAATTTATTTAATTATATTTCAAATCGTCTTCACGGCTATTCATTTAACAGTTTTGAGCTGGGCTCTTATCGTTATCTTTCGTTTACGTTATCCGCCCGGAAAATCCATCGCAACAAAAATCCGCTTGATTTTACAACTCTAGCAAAGCTCAAGCGTAGTATCAACCACGCTTGAGACTCGCGGCGGCGACTTTGTAATTTCAGGCATATCGGATCGGTTTTCACGCAAGCTGAGGTTTCGCTGCTTGATCGGTCACACCAGCTAGAGCACTGAAAAAGGTGCAGTACTGACAGACATCGCTCAAGCAAGCACGATTTTAGCACTGGTGTGATCGCGGCGATATATACATATATGGCCAAGTATAGTATATATGGTCAAGTATAGTATATATGGCCGAGTATAGGATATATGGCCGAGTATAGGATATATGGCCGCGTATAGTATACATGGTCGGCCTTCTGTATATACGACCGAATTTGTAATCCACGCATGTGTTTTAGAGATGTTATCCAGATTTTTGATCGTGCTTTCACTGGAGTTTTTAACTAGTTGCTTCGAGTCTTCGTCAGAAGTGAGGGCAAGATGGTGTGTTGGATGTTTTATTATGGTCGGTCACTTGTCTCTGTAAGCGTTTGATTGCTTGATTGTTTGTGGCGATGTGATTGGTTGTTGGATCACGTGGATGGATTTGATTCGTCATTCAAGGGAAAACCCCGATGGTGGGTTTTTCCTTGTTCGTGGAATGTTTGGTGTTTGTCGGGTGGGTTGTTGAAGAAATTGACGATTGAAGTTGGTGACGACTTTTGAGTTTTAGTTGACAAAAAGTAAAATAATAACGTAGTGTCATTATTTACATTCATACCACTACTAACTGCAAGAACAAGAAATACTGTTTTAGGGTGGAAGAAACCAATTTATGCTAACTTCGTCTTTTTTACTTTTTATTTATTTTTTTTGATGGTTTAGAGTAGGTAGTTGGAACCACACTGGTGTTATAGTTATATAAATGTGATTGCATAATGACTGGGAGTTAACATCATGTGCAAGAGGTCTATAGTTAACGATAAACTTCGTCTCAAATTAAGGTGTTTTCTTCACCTAAATACAGGGATTTAAATGTGGCCCACCAGCAATATCTCATTATGGAGTAATGCAAGTTTAAGCTAGAGAGTGACAGTGCACATATGGAAACATTGCAATCAAGTAGATCTCAACTGTAACATCCAATCCATTTCTTTAACCTTATTTTAATTTCTTCTTTCACTATTTCTGTGTGTCTCATCACCTTGACACTATGATGCTTTCCATGATTAATTAACTTCTTACTGCTTAATAGTCACATCTAGTTTTGTAAATAGCCTAAGCACTTAAGTCAAGATCCTGTAACATTAATCCTATTCTTACTCTGAAGATGTTGGAAGCTGCACAACAAAACATCAGTCAAATATTCTATACTAACTTCTCCATTTGTTTCATTCATTATGGCTTTTTTCAAAATAATTTGCTAGCTGATAATTTTTCTTACATGATTATGGTTCCTGCTTGGTATGTCAGCTGCTACAATAATCAAGCACACGCTGGAGTAGCAAACAAAATTTGGCTGGAAAGGACCCCAAAGTATGTGTTTAATGCCTAAATTATATTTCCATATTTTCAGTTGGTGCCTAAAATAAAGTCTGTGTTACTAAAAGTGCAGTTGGATAACATGCACCAAAGACCACTAAGTAACAAGCAAAAAACCATTTGACTTGAGTTAGATGGTGCACAAACATGTCTCCCTCACAGTTAAGTTTATACCTTGCAATACTGACCTTTGTTGTTTAGGTTCTTACATCCTCTACAGCACAATAATTAACTTCTTCATTTAAGTTATATACATCAAATAAAAAACCTTACACATTAGCATCTCCTCCCATCTATATCATAGTTGCCTACTTTTAGGGTAGAAGGAAAAGCATGAATTTTAGATGTGGCAGTTTGGGCTCTCAAAACTTTAACCTAGAGCAAAGTTAGGGCATGAAAGAAATTAAAAAAGAAATATCACAAGTTGAGTTGTGTGCTACAGAGTAAGTGAGAGTGCTTAAAGTGTCCTGAATTAAAACTACCAGTGATTTAGTAGGAAATGCTTTTAAGGGGAAATAGCAATAATCTCAATAAAAAGCTCAGTTAATAGAAAGTGCAGGCAGTGGTTCAGCAACTAAACATCAACTTTGAATAGCCTGACATACACAGATAAAAATGCATGAGTTGTGACAAACCAGAAGCAAAATTTTCTAAGGTATACTAAAACAAATACCTTCATTATCTTTATACAATTAGTTCAAATTGGCTTCCTCAAAAGTTTAGAATAGGTTGTTTGGGGCTTAATGTAGCTGAATTGATGAGTGCCTGGAATTTGCTACAAGTTGCCCAAACAACTCTGATATTTATTAATTTGACACAAGAGTTTGCAGTAACATCACATTGTTTAGGGTTAAGTTTTGCTGAGCTTCCATTCTGGACACTCAGAACTTTATCAGAACAAGAAATTGAAGTTTGAAATAAACCTAGTGTTTGTATGTATTACAATCTTTTTACAATGGATTCACGGTAATTGCATGCTTAAAGGCGTCATAACATCAAGTGAAAGAAAATCCATTCTATTCCTAATAGCTACTGATATAAATAGAAATGGAGATATTAAAAGGGAGATCTGTTACTAGAGAATTGTTAAAAAAATAAATTTAGGGAAAAAGGCTAAGTATCATTTAAAGGCTGCCCCTCTTGTGGAATCGTGGCATATTTGAATATTTTTACTGATTTCCATATCCTTCAACTAAAGTACTCTTTAGGGTTGCTCAGAAGAGTGGTTTTGTCTGGTTGAGTTGAAGGATACGGGAATCAATAAAAATATTCAAACATGCCACCATTCCACAAGAGGGAAACCCTTTTTTCCTAAATTCATTCTTTTAACAATTCTCTTGTACATATTTCTCTTTTAATATCTATATTGGTATCCATACTAGTAGTTATTAGGAATAGAATGGATCTTCTTTCAGTTGAAGTCGTGACGCCGTTGTAAAAAGACTGTAACGTATACAAACACTAGGTTTATTTCAAAACTTCAATTTCTTGCTCTGATGAAGTCCTGAATGTCCAGGACGAAAGCTCAGCAAAACGTAACCACAAACAACGTAACGCTACCGCAAACTCTTGTATCGAATGAATGAATTTATCTTCATGCCAAGCTTTAAATCCCTTAACTCTAATATTTCTCATGTGGTTTTTCAAAGAACCAAGCTGCTCATGGTTGACAGAAACAAAATTGTAAAGGCTTTATGAAATGATGTCATTTCTTCACAGTTTATGCAAACAGCTCGTGTCTGAAAATGTGTACATCGCACAACTTTGTGAGATTTTTGCTTTAGCAATGAATGGCTGAGGCATTACGTAATCGGCTTGATTTATGACAGATCACGAAGTTTTCGAAGGGCTCTTGAAGTAAATCGTTAAAAAACACATTGAATCAGATAAAACTTGAACGTGACCTGTTTTATGCTTCCTTAAACGAATACTATGTAAACATACTGAACATATGCTAAATTAAACCTGCTCGTTCTAGGCATATCTGGCCTTACAACGGACTGAAGCCTATATGGGGGCAGCCCTTTGGGTCAAAAACACGCGCGGGAAAAACTGTACTGAACTTTGACTTTTCACGGACAGTTAGTTCTATGAAATATACAGTCCTAACGACATTGTCTTCCACTTTCGATTTGGTCTCGTTCTTTTTTCCCTCAGTGTGTGGATGTCTAGCAAGTTGTTTACATCATTTGAATACTAAAGCCTGTAAATGATTTAAAAGCGGCAAACGAAAAACTTTCATGGTACTTGCGGCTAGTTTCACTTTTGCAGGACATCTTAGTTATTGGACAATTTATGACTTGAAAGGACAGTTCTAAAACTCAGGTCTTTGGAATATGCATTGGCCAACTGTTCATGTTCTGTAGCAACGCTTTGACTTGGTACTTTCTCATGAATATGAACAAAAGACGTTACGGGAACACACTTGTTGCCAGGACATTTGCTAAGCGACTAAGTGTAAACGACATTCTTTGCTATAGTTGAAACGATGCTGATTTGTATAAATCGAGAGTTTTCACGTTCTAGTAACCACTTAGCTGATCTAGGCAATGACAGGTGCGTCTGTATCAAGAAGCTTCAAAGTCAGACAAGTTTGCGAAAGAAAAGTTTTGAGCAGCTTTCAATAGTGGCTTTCCGACTTCATTCTTCCCTAAGGGAGACTTCTTGGTTCAAATATTATCGCCTGGATTTTGCTGGTGTTTAATGGGAAAGTAGAATGGGTATTCGGATTCATTAGGACGATGGCTTTCGAATATTTTGTAACATTATCCAGATTGTGTTCATGGTCAATTGTTCAAAAAGTGAGATAAAACACTCAACGTCTCGAAGACTTGACCAGAGCTGACAGTATGCGGATCGTTTCACCGCTTTCCACACAAGGATTTCATTGCCTTTTTCAAGATCGTTTTCCCTATGAAAAGTCGCTCCACTGAAGACATTGGAATCTATTTATGGCTTGTAAACCAGAATGAAAGGCAAACATCCACCAGGAAACAAAGTGAAAAGCTATTTATCTTTGTAGATCATTCTATTCTTTAAAACATCAGCTATGGATTGACCAGGCGGAAAACGTAATCTCAAGAGGAATATCAATACCCAGCAAAATATCTTTACGAAAGCCATCGAGTCGGACACAGAAGTAAAATCATAATATTTAATAAAGTTCTAACGTTTCGTTGTATCATCATAACATCATCAGAGAATAATTTACATAACTGCCTAAAGCCTAAGTATATAGTTACAGGGTGTAATAATATTCATGCGTTAACCAATAAAAGGACGTACTAAAATTAAAAGTTACAGGTATGAGTAACACTAACAACATGGAAGAGTGAAAGAAGAAATTGTAAAAGGAAAAGTGGTGCTGAGCCAATATTGGCATTTAAAGATGGTTTAAGATTGCAAATGAGTAGACTTTCTCGTAAGAAAAGTTCGAACTCGAAAGGACAAGAAGAAAGGATTTTAAAATCATCAAAGGAGACAGGGTGATCCGTGTCACGGTGGTGTGAAAGAATACTGGTGAGGGGAGGGTTAGTGCGCTTTTTTACCTGTGAGAGGTGAGATTCCCATATGGTCAGATACGCGTGTATGGAGGTACCGGATGGTTTCTCCGACATACGAAGGTCCGCAGCTTCGACACGTAAAATGATAAACTACATGCGATCTTAAGCGTAGCGGAATCTTGTCTTTAAAAGAGAAGAAATGCAAAAGTCTAACCGACGGGTGAGCAACATACCTAATGCTGAGGTGAGGAAAAGCGGATGAGAAAAGTTTTTTTTTATCTGAGTTCGGATATGAGAGAAATGTTGCCCAGTAAATGGTAAAGAAAGGTAAACAACACGTTTGGGAGCCGTAAGCAATTTAGTTGATTTGGAGAAGACTTTGTCTAGAAAGGAGGCGATTCATCTGTCAAGAAGTTTTACTGGATAACCATTGTTAATAAAAATGCGTTTCAGTTTTTCTACTTCAGCATGAAAAATAACGTATGTAGAACAAATTTTGAAACAGCGGTTAAGTAAAGAGAAAATCAAACACCTTTTGTGACAAAACGGAATGAAGGAATCAAAGGAAGTAAGAAGACCTGTAAAAGTGGGTTTGCGGTAAACATTAGTTGAAAAGCAACAATTGGAACGGACGATATTGATGACGAATGCCTAGGGGTTTTGATTTTCTCTTTACTGAACCGCTGTTTCAAAATTTGTAATCACGGGCTATCCTTGCATCCCGACCTAGAATGTCCTTTATTCCAAGCTCCGGGGTGTCTACGCCGGGCCAAACGACATTTGAATCTCATCAATTCGCCATTGTGTTCGAATACTAAGTCGCAAGTATCTCCGTCGTGAATATGAATCACCTTCGCATTGGTTCGTTTACCTTTGAACGTAAAACGACCAATGTCTTTGTTTGTAACAGCTTTAAGCTCTTGATAAGCCATCCTTGTGGAACTAAAACCGATACAATATCACGGTAACCTTTCTTAAATAACGCACCGTGGTCTTCGGCCTTGAGGTCATTAACTTACCAGCAAGATAACTGATAAGTACGATCGGAAGTCACTTGGCAACCATCATTGTCGTTTCCATGCCAACAATCGTGGACAAAAATGTTTGGTACTGAATTTGATCAGTTCAAGTCGCCACAAAGAAAACCGTAGTTCCCCTTCCGTCCTTATGATTTAGTAGTTATCTCAGCAGCATGTGAGTCATGCATGGAATATTGTATTGAGAGAACGAGAGTATCGCGTCAAAAATGTGATTCCTCAAATGCTTTCGTTATGAAATTATCTGACAGGATATAGGTTTTGAGCAATGGTACTTGAAGACCCGAGAACCTTCAACTAAGATTGAAACTCTCTCCTACCGATCATCGGATGCATAAGACCCAGATGCCAGACATAGTTCTAAATCGGGCTTTTTACTTTGGAAGAGGGGGAGTAAGGAGAAACCAAAGAGCGAATGGGAGGTGAATCTCCTACCTCCTAAAAAAGTAAAAGTTATAGAACAGTCTGTTTGCCTTATTACGTCAGCTGAATACAACTACTGGAACACTATTTGTTCTTCTCGTTTTCGTGCAAACATTGAATTCCCAACGTTAATGGAAAGAAAATTGCTACAATTAACATTACAAACCAGTGGCGGCGGAACTGGGGGACTTAGGGGGGCTTCAGGCCCCCCAAAAGTAAAAGTGGAGGGCTTAGCCCCCCAAATATTTACTGGAAAAATA
Source organism: Heliopora coerulea (assembly GCA_030142905.1). Lineage (NCBI taxonomy): Eukaryota > Metazoa > Cnidaria > Anthozoa > Scleralcyonacea > Helioporidae > Heliopora > Heliopora coerulea. The sequence continues at coordinate 14,928 of JASJOG010000279.1, read as the reverse complement.
TAAAATTACGAAATAGACAATATAACAGACATTGTGATTCATTCAAGATTTGAGTTAGCAAAAAGTGTATTTACATTGATTTTTTTTTTACCTATCTTTACCATTAAATCTGAAGCATTGATAAAAAGTTCATGAGTTAAATTGGTTAATATTGTCTCACATCTCGAAATTTCCGACTGCCATCTTGCATAAATTGAATTCGTTTATTTGGAGTAAATTCTTCATGTAAAACTGAAACTCAGAGATCTAAGGATAACAATAAATTTTGTTACCGATCCAAAACAAGCCATAATCCTTCTAAACAAATCCACATGGTGTGAGAAAAAAATCAAAAACCTGCATGAATATTAAAATAATTTTAATAAAAATAAATAGTGATCAATGTAGCAGTCAAAACCATTTAAGTTCTTTTCACCTCTTCCATGGAAGTGGCAAAGGGGTTAAGAAAACCAAAATTCTGAATACAGGCAAAACGAAGTATTAACTGTAGAAAGTGAAAGTGGTCTTACATTTGGCTTATGCTAATATATCTTGTTAATGATTGTCGGAATGCAAAGGAAAATTCATTTAGGCTTTATGTATACGAAACAACCGGGTACTATTTTTATGTTCGGATGCGCACTAAGAAATGTTTCATAGCTAATACTCCAAACTCAATTAAAATTTTTCTTTGGCTTAGCTGAAAATTAGCCCCCCGAAAAGAAATGTTGTTCCGCCGCCTCTGTTACAAACAATATTTCGAAAGGAATTCTGGTAGTTCAATTCAGCGGATGTATAAAGTGAAGCGGTCATTGCTATATTTTGAATTATAATCTCTTGCATTTAAGCCTGGTTTCCATATAGTTGTAATGGTTGTCGACGATGATCGCCGATCGAGTCTTACAACAATTACGATTAAATGGGAACGCAAGTCGTAAATGTTATAATTCTATCGGCGATCAGTCGGTGATTGTTGTAGAAGTTGAATCAGGTTCAACGTCTACAACAGTTACAACAATCGCTGACAAATCACCATTTAATGGAACGTTCGTGGCCGAATGTCTGCAACAAAAGTGCCTACAAGACCACAGTCACAGAATAATATTTTATATATTATGTAATGATGAGTCAAACGCAGAGTTTTACTTAAACTGACGAGCGGTTCATGGATGTTGTTCGTGTATACCCAGACACCTTCCAAAGATCATCAGTTTTGTTTTGCGAAAAAAAGCACTGAATCAATTTATGTTTTATCTTCCTTAATTTTTTGCGAACCCTTGCTAAAGCAAGCAACAACATCTTTTTGTATTGTACCTGTAACCTTCGACTTAACTGTACCATCTACGTTCAGCGTTTTAATGTGAGGAATATTTTACGACAACGTGTTCGAAGCCAAATTCTGGCTCTCGTCCGGGTCTAAATTTTTCCTAACCAACCGCTTGCGCAGTTTCAACGATAAATCGGCAATCACTAAACCAAGACGTCCTGTGTACTAGAGGGAAATCGATGCCTAAATTACAACAATTACAACTATATGGAAACACAATTGTTGTAATGAAATTGCTGACAGTCACCGACTGAACTACAACGATTACAACTATATGGACACCAGGCTTTATAAAAACAGCGTTGCTTGCAGGGGTCTAATTAAAAATTTTCACTTCAGGGACGGCAATGCCCTTGGACTCCACGTTACCTTCAAATTTTGCTATCCTGGACATTTTTGTATTGTACCTTGGCCAAACTTTTACAATCATGCAGAGTGGGCATCCAAACATGTCCAACAAATAACTGTGGATAAGCATGGTTCACATGAGCAGCATAAGCATAAGGACAAGATCAATGCGAAAACAAAGGATGGCATCTCCTCTTGGACTTGCGAAGGTAAAACAAGAATTTGTCTTTGTTTCGTCTTTTGTTCGGCTCTTGGCTTATGCTTGGACTATAATCTTATGCTTATGATCACAACCATTCTTATGTCGCAGGTTTAACTTCATTCCTTTGTTTTGCATTTTGTTTTGTCCTTATGCTTATGCTTATGCTCACGTGTGAACCAGGCCATAGGTAGCACAAATGGAGATTAACATTTGCAACACACTGGGTTCGGAAATGTAAGGTTGCTAACTGCATGACGTACGTTATTTTTCAATGATGTGAAGAAGTTCCATTTTCAATTTAAATTTCCATTATTTTCAATGATAATTATTATATGGAGTTGAGAGGTATGTATATTAGTTAAAAATTCTAGGCTCTGACATTTGGGCTAAGTTTGTAAAAGCAATCATTCGGCCAATTTCACGTCAGTCGTGCTACTAAATCATACATTGCAGGGGTTAAAAGAAAAGTTGTCATGAAAAAAGTTCCTGCGAGACCTCCTTACTCAAAAGTTTATTTCAAAATCTTGAAAAACACATTTCAGTTCTCGAAAGAAGTGCCCCTTGTTATCTACTTTGATGAACTACAAACCACAACCTGCCTTTCGTTCTGGTTTTTCCCTAGATAACTTTGACATGAGTCTGAATATACTGAATTCACCGAACACAGATACAGGGAACTCTCTCTTAACGAACACCCCTCAAAGACGGACACCACCTTTGGAACAGGCCGTTTATACATTGTTTTGCCATAAATAAATTCTCTCTAAGGCGGACACTACTCTAAGACGGACAACGAACACTCTTCAAGGTGGAAAAAGGTTCGAAATATCTCCCAGAGAGGACAGTCAATGGCCCGACTAATTGAATCGGATGACGAAATTTGAATATGTCACGATAACGAACACAATTTCTGTTCGAAAAACTAACAAATTTTAAGTCCAGTGGACTTAACTACCTGACATACATTGAAAGGCTTTCACTCGAAACGTCAGTATCTTTCTCTCGCTGCAGAAAGACGAGCGCTAAGCGACCGAAGTTTTAATCGGTTCAATACTGATGTTCCTCTGTCAGATTACGTCATCTCTCTCTAAGACGGACACCGGTTATTGAGAGTGGCCTCGAGGGTGTCCGTCTTTGAGGGAGTTCACTATATATATAAGCCTCGATGCCCTCAGTTGCCTGATGATCACATAGACGCGTCGAACTCTAACAATGGCTATAACAATTCGAAGCTTATAAGCAGGGCCGTACTCAGAAAATTCCCCAGGGGGGGTGTAAGCTCACTTCAACCGACTGACGCACGAGCTTGTACCGACTATATCCTATCAATCGAAGCTTTTGTCTTTCGGTCGAGTGCCTACTAAAATGACGCTTGTCAGGTGGTAAAATGGTCAATTAGTCCTACGTTAATAAGTACGCACTATCAATACGAAATGAAAACATGATGGTATTTTAATATTAAAATTCATGTCTTGGTGATCTCTCGTAGATTACATGTAAGCAAGACATTTAACATCAACTTTAGATTTGTGAGTATTAAATTTGGTAGTTTGAAATTAATTTAAATTGATAAGTGTTAAAAGTTAATGATTCCATTTGTCCGGGCTTTAATGATTCTACTTATCCGTGTTAAATCGAACACGTCTTTTCTTCAAATAAACCCAGTTTTGAATAATGGTTTTCAGGTCAAACCCCTCTGAAAGATCTCTTTCACATGAAATCAACATAAGAGATTCCAGGCGATCTTGGAGCATAGTGCTTCTTAGCTTGTTCTTGACCACTTTCAGTTTGTTGAATAATCATTCATTTGAAGCCACAGTGACTGGTGCCGTTTGAAGAAACGTGAACGCCATGTTGCAGGTGGGGTAGACAAGCTTTCTCTTACTGACGAAGGCAGCAACTTCGCGGACTGACTTGGTTTTCAACGGATTTCCATCGACAGACTCTTCTCTCAAGAAAATGGGCTCTCCGACAAGGCTTTCACTTGTTAAGCTTCCGCCCAACAACCTGCACAAACTCTCCGCTAATTCTTCACTGATTTCTTCCCACAATGACAGCAAGACAGAAAAGGATTTTATGTTCATAAAAACCCGATTCCAGCTCTCTCTACAATCTGTAACAATCTGGTCAAGAACAAAGAACGTTTCCTTCCTGTAAAAAATGGCGAAACCAACATCAACCTCGTTTTCACACGTATCATCCAGCCTCCTTTGGAGCACTCTTCTCCTGTGATGTTGACTGAATTCTTCTTCCGGGTCGCATCCAACATGTCTTGCCATCACTGCTGTAGCCTTCACCTGCTTATCTACATCAACGTCATTGCGAATCCTTTCCAAAGCCTTTGTTGTTGTGGACAACAAAGTAAGCGCATCAAGCAAGTTCAAACCTTCTTCCTGAAGCTGAACGACGAGCACCTTGCAATGACGCATAATAAATCTCATTATTTCCAGGCTGAAAATGAAGTCGTACATTTTCATTTTCTTCAAAAGTGCCTTGGCCTTTTCACGGGTGTTCGTGTCCGAATCCAGCTCTTTGTTGATACTTTTCTGAAGCAGAGAGACTATCGACTGAGGAGATCCAAACACTGTCGATGGACTCCGATCTGGCTATCCACCAAGTTTGGGAAAGATTTTGTAGTTTTAATGCTCTTTCGACGCCCTCTTACGCATTTGTAAGTGCTTCAGACCGCTTGGTACTGCTTGAGAAAAACGAGTACAATGATTGTAGGACGACAAACATTGATGACACGATGATACAAGCTTTAGGGTACATGAACGATCTTCAAGCTCGATACTCAGAAAATGACTTCTGAGCCCCAGACGGGGATCGAATCCGCAACCTTCTGATGACCGGTTAGACGCTCTAACCATTGAGCTACCGAGACTCGGATGGTGAGCTAAGCTGCAAATTCGATATATATGTGCGACCTAAGCGGAAGCCACTATATATTATTAATGATTGAAGCAGTTTGATGTTTGAGAAACGTGAGAGCTTGGATATATTAAGGTAGATGAACGATCTTCAAGCTCGATACTCAGAAAATGACTTCTGAGCCCCAGACGGGGATCGAATCCGCAACCTTCTGATGACCAGTTAGACACTCTAACCATTGAGCTACCGAGACTCAGATGGTGAGCTAAGCTGCAAATTCGATATATATGTGCGACCTAAGTGGAAGCCACTATATATTATTAATGATTGAAGCAGATTGAGCGTCTAACCGGTCATCAGGAGGTTGCAGGTTCGATCCCCATCTGGGGCTCAGAAATCATTTTCGAAGTATCGAGCTTGAAGATCGTTCATCTACCTTAATATGTCCAAGCTCTCACGTTTCTCAAACATCAAACTGCTTCAATCATTAGTAATATATAGTGGCTTCCGCTTAGGTCGCACATATATATCGAATTTGCAGCTTAGCTCACCATCTGAGTCTCGGTAGCTCAATGGTTAGAGCGTCTAACCGGTCATCAGAAGGTTGCGGGTTCGATCCCCGTCTGGGGCTTAGAAATCATTTTCTGAGTATCGAGCTTGAAGATCGTTCACGTACCTTAATATGTCCAAGCTCTCACGTTTCTCAAACATCAAACTGATACAAGCTTTGCAACTTCGCTCTACAAATGTATTCAACCGATGAGATTGGCACGGAATGTAAGGCACTTCCTTCTCGGGGAAATCTTTTTTGATCTTCTCATTAAGCTTCTTGTGACAACCGTTGTACTCTCCAGACATACACGCCGTGAAGTCATAGGACTGGAAAAGAGCTTCCCCGCATCGACACTATGCTCGTTGAGACATGTCAATATCTCTGTTGCATGTCCATCACCAGATTTATCTCCAAGCACCGTCAAAGAAGCAAACGTTCCACCGGTTTGTTATCTGCGACGTACATCACAACGATAGACATCTGCTCTTTATTGCTCGAATCGGGAGTCGTGTCGGCCATCACCAAGAATGCTGGTGCTTCTTCTAATTCCTTGACAACTTGAATAACACGACTTTCAGTCTGCAGAAATTATGTTTTAGTTGGCAGTCTGCCGACTAAAACATAATTTCTGTCGACTGAAAGTCGTGAAAAAAATTTGGGGGGTGTCGCACCCCCCATACCCCCCTAGCTCCGGACCTGGTTATAAGCTATTCTTTTCTACACCTTCTACTGCTTACGGTATTGAGCATCTCTTATTCATTAGGCAATATTTCTCGTCAGTGAGATATTCCTTGGTATATACTATATTTGCATGTATTATGTGTGTATATGCTGATATACAAACGTCATTTATTGCTTGCTAAAACACTTTCCCAGGCAAATTCTTTCCCGTGAAGACCGAACAAATGAGGTTAAGCCCTGGCCAAACGAATGCAACATCATTCAACATTGTTGAATTCAGCTTTGTTGGATGATGTTGGACTGCTTGGCCAAACAAATGTAACATGTTGTGTGGTGCGGACCCGAATTGTGGATATCAAAGATACGGGACGAATAATGATCCCGAATTTTAGGCCAAACTACCCGTTGCCCTTGCCTAAGAGATGACTTGCAACGCCTGCGCGAGCGCAAAAATGTTGAACAACGTTGCATCAAATGTTTGATGGAAATCAAACTTCTTTTAACATGATGCAACATGATGCAACATGATGCAACATGATGCAACATGATGCAACATCATACAACATGATGCATTATGGTGGTTAAACGAGTTCAACATGTTGCATTCAACAATGTTGAACGATGTTGACCTTGTCACGATACTTTTTGCTATTCATTTGACGTTATCCATGCATTCAGTTAATCTGTTTGCTTTGTTTCCGGTCAAGAAACAAAGGAAAGCGACTTGTAAACTTAATAGCGAGGATTAAATTGATTAAAATCTAAATTTTGATTTAATCCTTCACTTTTTTCAATTCTTGCAATCAGCATGCATCGACATATGAGCAAGCTTTCACGAAACCAGCTTTCGACTTAGAAAATTCAATTTGAGACAATGCTTTAACCATGCATAACCAAACAGTCAAATCGTACAGTTGTTTTCCATGGGTTGTGACTTGTGAGTTACATATTTCATGATCATTCGTCACTATTAATTACATTTTAAAATGATGACACCATCTTACGACAAAGTATTGTTCCAACTAAACGTGTGTTTGTGGTTAACGTTGAGAACAGCTGGACATCTCATTAGTGATTCCACTTCTAGAGGACGAATACGAAAGCAATAAATAATTCAGATGTTCTTGACATGGCAGAAGCAGGCGATGAAACGCTTGCTGGATCTTTGGATGGGTATTCTCTCATTTTTAAACGCACCATGAACGATGGACGAGTTGCAGCTGTAAAGAGAGTAATCACTGGGACTACAGACATAAACGAAGTCAATAAACTTATTGAACTATCGAAGCACAAACAACACGAGAATGTCATCCGCTACTTTTTAATCGAACAGCAAGATCCTTACTGCTTCATTTACCTTGAGCTTTGCAGTGGAAATCTCTGCGATTTCGTCGAAGATCCAAGGTTTGACCGCGGTGGACTGGATCAAAAGACGGCTGTGAAGCAGATTGCACTTGGTCTTGAACACATTCATCGAAATGGCATCTATCACTTAGATTTAAAGCCAAGTAATATTCTCATATCGTGTGGTATCCAAAAAAGGGTTGTTTTGGCGGATTTCGAAGTGAGTAAGAAAGTCTATGATGGAAAGGAATCCATAAGGACAAGAACGTTTGGTGGAACGATTGGCTGGATAGCACCAGAAATTGAGTACTTTCACGAATGTGAACACCGACTGACGAGAAAGGCGGACATTTTCTCGTTTGGACTCCTTGTACATTATGTCCTGACTCATGGTTCACATCCGTTTTCTTGCCATTCGAAGATTGTTCCAGATAAACTTCAGGAAGCCCAGCAACGCATTAAAGCGTATGGTACCAAAGAGGGTGTGGAGCTTGACCTTAAAATGATTGGTGAATCAGATCAAGACGGCGTTCTGGCAAAAGACTTGTTGTTCCATCTTTTGGACAAAAATCCAGAGTTGCGACCTGACGCCCGAGATGTCGTGAAGCATCCATTCTTCTGGTCAGCGTACCGGCAGTTCCAATTCTACAAGGTGGTGGGCGACTGCACTGAAAGTCTTCGTTCAATGAACCACAGATTTGATGCCTCCCAACGATTGCGGGCCAGACTTGATAAAGATAAAAAGAAAGTTATTCAAGGCAACTGGCTCTCCCAATTAGACACGGAACTCAGACGTCGGTACAAGAATTACCAGAAACCTGTGAAACGAACGAAAGGAAGCGGTCCGTTTGAAGTCGGTGCCGAGCACGTCTCGGAACTTATTAGAGTTATCAGAAATCACTGGGTACACCATGGTGGGAGTGATTCAAAGGGTTTTAATGTAGGTCCTCTAGGAAGTCTTGATGAATCAGAAGACCATTTTCACAAATGTTTACACTCGTTTACCAAGAGCTTTCCTCAGTTACTTTTGCATACATATAAGGCCGCGGTACCGTGGAGAGATGACGTCAAATTACGAGAGTTTTATCCAGAATGTGACTTCCCCAAATTCCGGGTAAGTGCAAGTCAATTGTTTCAAAGAAGCACTTAAATATTCCGATATTCTGACGTTTTTTATTTCAAAATAACGTTCAGATCAGATATCGTGTGTTGAGTACATCATATATTCACATAAATATCATAAAACTAGCAATTATGCAATTCCTAAAATCTGACCAGTAAAGTAGTTTGGATTTGAAGGCAAAGCAATGACATCCGAATTAGTAACAATGATATCTTTATATGTACATGTACATGTATATGTATATGTATATGTATGCATGTGTAAATGATTATTTATATGGATATGCATAGATGTATAGATGTGTAGATTTTTAGATGTATACATATATAGATATATATACGTGTATATGTGTAAATGTGTATATAGGAATATAGGTATATAGGTACAGCAAATTGCATAAATTTTGGCAAACCTAAAGATATCGTTAAAAAAAGCATGTATAGATAAATCTGTAACTATGAATACTTTAATAAACCTTAATACATTAGAGAATGGCCAAATAATGTACCAAAAAACACATAGCAAATCTTCACTGATCGTTGAAGTGAGAATAAAATGGAGATACAATGGTTTTGATATGTTTTTATGTTGATATGTTTTGTGTTATAATTTTTGCAATTTGCTGTATATAGGTATATATGTATATATGAATACATGTATGTAATTCTTTGGTTGGTCTTACATTAGTTCAGCGCATACTTAACTTTTCTTCGTTTTAATTTAATGTAGCTGCTCACAAAATTTTCAATGAGACTAAAAATTTCAAAACCTAAATAATGTTTGGTTTTTTCGATATCATTGCAGGAATTGCAGAATGACGACAAGAGGCAGACTTTCGAGAGCAACGGGCGTTGTTTGCGTAAGTGACTTACCTTACGAAAATTTTACGTGATTTTACACATGCGATATCATGCGATCACATGTGATCACACGTGCAAAGATCAAATATGTTTTTAGTTCCCCATATGTAAACTTAAGAGTTGTAACTTTTCTCATTTTTAAGTCTTCTCACATGTTCAGTTTTCATATAAAAGAAAATTACACATGTTTTACACCGTGGCTTGTCATTCTCATGTCTCAATTTCATATATGAAATCTGGCATGTGGAATTTTCATGAGGTTACCGTCATAGATGAACGGGCCGGGATGCGAGGGGCCATAGCCCTCAAGTTGACGCAAAAAATTTGCGGCAAATAGGCCAACGGCAATTTTTTCGTATAGTTCCTAATTCAATGAACATCTCAGTTGAATATTTATTATATTGAAAGAACTCGCTAAATTAAAATATCTTTTGTCTCAAGACAGGGGGCAGATGAGCTCCTGACAGCATTTAACAAGATCGCTCAAGATTTGCTCCATATTCACACTAAAACCTGGTTAACACGAGCAACAAAAGCAAAAGGACAAGACAAGCACAAAAACAAAGCATATCTCCTCTGAGACTTGCAACAACAAAAAAACCAAGAATTTTTCTTTGTTTCATCTTTTGTTCGACTCTTGGCTTATGCTTGAACTATGATTTTATGCTTATGATTACGACGATCCTTATGTTGCAGGCTTGACTTCATTCCTCTGTTTTGCCTTTTGTTCTGTACTTATGTTTACACTGATGTTCACGCGTGTAAACCAGGCGTAACTTTAGCTGTGAAAGTGCGAGTTAACACGCCATTTAAAAACCGTTCTGTCTGAAAAGTTACCATGATTAAATGTTATGAGTAAGTGTAAGGTTCATGTACATTTGGAAGATACGGAAGAGCGAGAATTTCAAGGACTGCCAGCAACCAATCAGTGGACGGACCCTTGAAGATATTTTGTTATTTCACGGGTGAAAACACATGGAATTGGATAATTTTCACATATGAAGTTTTCATTTTATAATTATGAAATCGGAACTTGCTCACATATGAAATACCAAGTTCACATGTGAAATGACCTTGTTCAAAATTTCACATGTGAAATACTGTTTCTATAAGTTAAGTAATGTGAAATTTTCGAAAGAGGAGGCCGGCGCATGGACCAAAAGACAAGCTCAGGCATATTATAATACGTTTTATAAAGTAACACGTGTCCTACGCACGCTCTGATTGAAAGAGCCTCATTTTCTCTCAGAGTACAGAGACACGGCTGACGTCATTTTCATTTTGTATTAAAGTATAGAGATATGATTGACGTCAAGAAAACTCGAGAAATCCTAGGTTATTTTACAACACAAATAAAAGATAGATTTTGTGTCTCTGTACTGTGATAGAATTAAATATTCATGAAGCCATTTCAAAGGGGAAAAAAACCTAGAAAACACTCGGTTACGCCTCGTGTTTTCACTTGGCGTTTTTCCAGTTGAAATGTAATTCATGTTTCTATCACAGCACAGAGACACTCAAGCAATTTTCTATTTGTTCTTTGCGAACACGGTTATGACATTACAGGCACCCCATGACGCCAGTATCAGTTCCGGACGCGAATGGAAACACTTACATTGACACAAGTAATTGTTCTTGGCACGAATGTGAAGCTCAGATTGGCTTACTCATGCCAGAACTTGTTCTTGCCGCGAGTGGGAACCTCTGATTTGTTTACGAACTAATATAGAAAACGTCCCATTTGATATTGGAAATAAAGTTCGTTATTGACAATAATTGTTGCTTAGTTCTTTGCTTATTTTATAAAAGAAACAGAAACTGTTTTTGTTGTGTTTATGCAGCCTGATGCAAACACTCAGAGAGGTTGGGAGAACTCTCAAGAAGCCGTTTAAGCCCTCGATTTTCGGTCTCTGGCCTACACAACAGTTTTCGGTCTCTCCCAACCTTCTTCTTGTGCTTGCATCAGGTTACATAAACACGGCAAAACAGTTTCTATTTCTTAACTAAAACAGCTACTTCGTCCATATTGAAATACCAGTTATTAGGCCAGATTTCTCAGTTTATTCTACGCGATTGTTTTCGTTTTGGCCAATAATATCTTGTTTTTCGGGTGATTGTATTTCGTTTTTCGTACAGAGATTGTTGCCACTAATACACTCGTTGGACCAAATGAAAAAGTGGGAAGTCTTCACTGCATATGGGGTGTTTGTAAGAGCGACAAAGATGAGCTTATTGTTGCAGATAAGAACAACAATCGTTTGATAAGAATGGCTAAGAATGGAGACTACATAGGAACAGTGGCCAGCTCAAAAAGCCTTAATTCTCCGAGATGTGTTGCCTTTAGCCATAAGGGAGAGATTATTATTTCAGAGCCAAGAGAAAATTGCGTAAAGATTCTTGATCGTACAACAGGTGAAACGACCATTATAACGCAAGCTAATGGAAGAAACTTCAGGACACCAGAGGGAATCGCAATAAACAGCCAAGGCCTGATTTTTGTCTGTGATGCCGGAAACGAGCGGATTGTAATGTTGGATCGTGATGGGACGTTCGAGATTAGCGAGAGTGGTTCAGGCAAGGTTCAGAAGACACATTACGAAAATGCAGTTTTTGACAAGGAAGACAACATCTTTGTTACTGACACCATCGGTAGCAGAATTCATGTGTTCTCAAAAGATGGGAATTTTGTGCGCTGTATTGGACAGGAACTCTCAAAGGAGCATAGCTTCATAGAGTGCTGGGGGATTGCTATATACGAACAATATATGGTTGTATCTGACTTCTACGACGACAAAGTGCATGTACTTACCACTGCAGGTGAACACATTTGCTGTGTGGGTGGTTTTGACCATCCATCTGGTTTAGTCCACGACCGTAACGGGATATTCTATGTCTGCGATACCTTTAAACATAGAATTGTCGAGCTTGAGCTTCGTTTGGAACCCACAGTATCCCTTACAGTAGGCACAGACCCAAGAAAGAGCGATGTTCGCCGCAAATCAACTCCACAAGAAAACACGGATACTAGCTAGATTTGTTTAAAACAGAGATCTTAATCATTACTTTAATCACTTTGTACGTGGGGGTTTAGTTGCTTCCAAGCAGTGCGTGAATAAATAAATGATTTCATTGATTGAATTATTGACGGATTAATAGATTGACTGATAAATAAATTGATTGATTGATCAATTTGACTAATTGTTTGATTGATTGATTGATTGATCGATTGATTGAATGATTGATTGAATGATTGATTGATCGATTGATTGACTATCGGCTAGACTGACCGATTTATGGATGGAAATTTACAGAAAATTCAAAACAGGGCCGCAAGAATAATTACAAGCAAATCATGTGAAGCTAGATCAATAGATCTATTGAACGATTTAAATTGGAAAACTCTTAAAGAAAGAAGAGCGTACCAAAAAGCTGTGTTCAAAGCAAGTAACAAAAAATGTGGCTAGAATGTTTACAGTCTCAAATAATAGGAAATACCAACTTCGCTTCATGAAAAAAGTATAAGTTGCTCGGGCGTTTTTTATGTTTTGGAGTAGGTAATTGGACCCACACTGGTGTTATAGTTATGTAAATGTGAAAATTTAATGATTGGGAGTTAACATGGTGATAATATAGTGCGCCTTAGGTCCCGGGCTATAACGCGCGTGGGATGGCTACACATAGGGTAACAAACAAAATGCAATAAATACTGGATTTCAACAAGCTAAACAATACACACAAATTGAACTACTTAACCAAGGAAAACAATCAACAAACAGAAATAGCCCCATATTTTCTGTTCCATACAACAACAACACGAAACACATTGGACAAATACTACGCAAACACTGGCACATAATTGAGCAAGATCCCACACTGAGCATTCTCTGGCCAGAAGCTCCTATTGTGGCATATAAGAAAAATAAAAATCTTTAAGACTCTCTTGTACGTGCCAAATTACAAACACCAAATTAACCAGTGACAACACAGAATACTACAATTACAAGCAACTCACTCACGACTACTTAGGTCAACTCGCCAAACAATTTGCCAGTCATCCATAAGTGAACCTGTTTATGGTAATCCAAACCATGGGCTTGCATACATCCTCCGGAAAGGATTCCATCAATCCTCCACTCCCAACAAGACATGTGGTGGACAACAACTCCCAAAGACAACTGGGTTCACCACCGGTCAATGAACACCAAAGAAACCAAGACCATATATCTCCAGGGCAACTTGGGATCATCAAGTGTAGTATCTAGTGTAAACATCATGCCTAGAGAGCCTGTGTCCGCTGGCGAGATCTTTTATTATCCTCTACCTACCATTAGCTGCGGGAACTAAATGAGTTATGTTTTTCTACTTTAATGCAAAATAACCCTTTTCATGTAATTATAGAACTCGTCCACTATCTCTCTTCAACGAGCATTGTTGGGCAGTTGGCAGATCGCTGCATAGATAGCTAAGATTCGTAGGGTCGTAGTTCGATCCCGAACTTGAGGCTTAAAGCTGTATTTAGCCGATTTTGCGTCCTTTTCATCCAGTTTGTCGTCCCGCTTTAGGTGTCGTGGTGACCCAGTGGTAGTGTACGTGTCTCTCACTATTCTAACTAGGGTTCCATTCCGTCTTCATGCAGTTGTCTGATTAAAATTATCTTGGTCACCTGTAAGAAGAGTGCGGTGCAGTTGTACTCGACCAAACATCTCAGGTTTTCTCCGGTTACTCCAGTTTCCTCCTGTCGTTACTTTGGACCAATGATGGGTGGTCCTTGCTGGACCTCAAGGGAGAACAGCTCATGTAGCTAATAGAGTTATCCAGCATAAATAAAGACACGTTTTTACTCATCACACTACCAAAGACTGTTGATAAATTTACGTGCCAACGCTCCCAGGGATCGTATACAGGGGAAATATGCCGGTTACTACACCCTGGGATATCGGAACATACATGTATTTCTGTCAGCCCGGTAGACGTTCTTTAACAGACAGCTTGGTCAAGTGTTTCTGCACCTAAAAAGCTAATCTGTCATGAGATTTATTTCGATGATTTCGAAATGTTGTGCGGGGTAAAAAGGTATTAGATCTTGCGTTGCGTTACTTCATGCAATATCATCAGAGAGTGAATATAGGTTATGATTTATAGGAAATATATTTATATTACATTACACATACCGGTATATATATATATATATATATAACCTTTATTCATTATTTGATGATGTTGTGTGAAGTAACGAAATGCAAGACTTAATAAACCTTTTACCAGTACTATATTACGCATTTTACGTTGGGCTGCCTGGTTTATGCTTCGCCTACGACTCCCCCCTGGGTAATCAATCATCAAATGTTCTCCTCTCATTCTAATCAGCCGGTGTTCTCTCACGTAAAGGCTTTCCAATTTCTTTATTTTAAACCTTCTTTAGACTCTGACACCTGATCTTTCCCGTTAACACATTTTTGATATCACAACAACATTTAATTCCAACTTTCTGACCCTTCCTCCGTTTATGTTTGTGTCGCTCCTCTGATTTCTGTCACTTTGCTCTGTCACATCACCACCATCATCAACTGTTTATGTACACAATTTAGCTAGATAAATGCAAACATGTCTCCCTAAACATGCGTTCTGGTGATGTCAGGT